>LR749490.1:5621939-5686917 GCA_902729485.2 Mus minutoides
CATAGATATTCAGAATTGAAAGTTCCTCTTGGAAGAATTTGCCTTTGATGAGTATGAAGTGCCCCTCTTTGTCTCTTTTGATAATTTTGGGTTGAAAGTCTATTTTATTCGATATTAGAATGGCTACCCCAGCTTTTTTCTTTGGGCCGTTTGCTTGGAATATTGTTTTCCAGCCTTTCACTCTGAGGTAGTGTCTGTCTTTTTTCCTGAGGTGTGTTTCTTGTAAACAGCAAAATGTCGGGTCCTGTTTGTGTAGCCAGTCTGATAGTCTATGTCTCTTTATGGGAGAATTGAGGCCATTGATATTAAGCGATATTAAGGAACAGTAATTGTTGCTTCCTGTCATTTTAATAAAGAGAAAATTACCAGGATAGTCTAAAGAGAGGATAATTAAGACTCAGGAAGTGAACAACCAAAAACCTACAGAAAGTCCCTGAAACTGAGCAATCTCACTAGTTTTCTACCTCCCCAAACCTATATAAGCAATAGAGAATGCTAAAATGCTCTCAGGCTAAATGAGTTATCCATAAGAGGATCAGACAAACCAAGCTGCATGGTGTGTTGTGCTTCTTGAAGTCATGCAGTGAGTCCTACAGTACCAGCCATCCCATCACCCATGCTGGGGGTTAGATGTTGATGACACCCTATCTTTCAGTCATTTCTGCTCCTGTACCTAACCCATCATCCATATTCTAGTAATTCTATAAAATTCCTTAGTGGTATCTTTATGTTGGTCTATCCTTGACTCCCCATTTGAGGTAAAAAGACATTTGTTCAGGTCTTCACAAGAATAGTGGGACATATTTTGAGAAAACCTGGTGTATTCATGGTTGTTGTTATCATATGTCAGTTACATGTCCATGTTTGATATCTTTATGCACCATTGTTTACACAGAGATCTATTTGACACCAAGCAGTGGCTTAGTCCACCATTCAGTCTTTCCCTCATCATTCAAAAGCATGAGGTCACACAGCTAATATTAAATCAATTTTTCATGTGGACTTTGAAACATGGTCTTCAAGGATATCCGTGTGGAAGCAAAGAGACATAGCCATGAAGAAGGCAGCTCAGGTTAACAGTGAGAACACAGAAATTTATTGAAGATTCTAAGAGTAACCTTCTGGCAAACACAGAAGTGCATGCTCACAGTCAGCTATTGGATGGAACACAGGGTTCCCAATGGAGGAGCTAGAGAAAGTACCCAAGGAGCTGAAGGAGTCTCCAACCCTATAGGTGGAACAACAATATGAACTAACCAGTACCCCCAGAGCTCGTGTCTCTAGCTGTATATGTAGCAGAAGATGGCCTAGTCAGCCATCATTGGGAAGAGAGGCCCCTTGGTCTTGCAAACTTTATATGACCCTGTACAGGGGAACGCCAGGGCCAAGAAGTGGGAGTGGGTGGGTAGGGGAGCAGCGCAGGGGTCGGGAAGGGTATAGGGGACTTTTGGGATAGCATTTAAAATGTAAATGAAGAAAATATTTAATTAAAAATTGGGAAAAGAAGAGTAACCTGTATCTGCATAACACAACTGTGAATGGATGCCCTTACTCTATAATGTCAGGAGCAGGAAGGATATGCCAAGTTTCTATCCTAGTGTTGAAGGATCTACAGGTTCCACAGTGATCAACCTAGGTGACATCCATTCTGCTCATACCATTGCAGTGCCCATAAATCTTCCTGGGTACCTCATCAATAAGGAAAATGTTATGTTTAGAGAAATGGGGACCTCCTGACTCAGGATATGGATGCAAAACCATACTTATGGCACCTTTTCTCCAGATACCATTGCACAATTTCTTACCCAATTATTATAGGATGGCCAAATGTCAAATGAGGATATTATATGTAAAAGAGATTCCCAGGTTCAAACCTACATCTAATTTCATCTATCACTAAGTATGTACTGGGCTCTATACATATACCAGATATCAATAAACCAGCTTACCACTCAAGGCGGGGCCCTCATTTAAGAACATAGTTTCCATTAAAACTACTCTCAGTGAGGGAAGTTCCATCAATGGCTGCATTTGTTCCTTTAAAAGTATATTTTCCTGTCTTTGAGTCTTATTCCCTATGAGTGGAAAGGTAGATGAAGAAGCCACATGATAGCCTCCTTTATGCCCATCTTGAATCAGGGAGCCTGGAAAATGTCTTCCTTGATCACTGGTAATGATTCCTGGGTTCTATGCTGTGGTTGCAAGTTTAGAAGACACTGCATAATTTAAACCTGACTTGGCTTTCATCAGAAAAAAGCAAGATGGATTTTCCACATGTGACTGTTATCTCTCGTCCCTTACTCTTAGGGATTGGCTATATAAAAATCTGTTTCTATATATTGATTGCTCTCTCCTCTCTGTTTCTGGTGGCTCCTGGTACTGATCAAAGATGAGTTGAGCAACAGATGGGGTACTATTTCACTTTCCTTTCTCCATGCCTTGGCTGCTTCTTCAGAAGTCACCACTAGTATCTGGCCTAACTGGGTATTTACCTCTTCATTTCACAAGAAATGATTGTTGTGAGCTTCTCACGGAATGCTTCTGATTTCAGTTTCTTTTGTAGTCATTTTCACATGCCTGCCCATAGTTCCTCCCCTATAACAGCTTTCCATTTATTAACCATTAGCCCTTTCCCAGGGAGATATTCTTTCTGATTTCCCAAGAATCAGTATTAAGAATTGGTGGGTGAATAGCATTCACAACAATCAACCAGAAGCCTAACAGATCTTTGTTGCAGTCTAGACTCACCTCTCACCTGGATAGGACACTGGATGATATGATACAGCTGTCAATGTGGGTAGCTAACATGCACTGGAACCGAATGTATACTGAACTTAGTTGAGTAGTCCCAAATCTCTTTTCTTTATTTGATGTGATTTATCTAAGGGAAATGTAGCTAAGTTTAAATCTATTGTTTGTTGTACAGGTACCCCAAAGGACTGTAACTTTACAAAATTAGCATCAGGTCCAAGCTGTTCTTTCTGTTGAAATATGCATGCCACTTAATCATAATATTGTTTGTGTTTTGACTAACAGGCTATCAGACTGTACCTCCTGTTTTATTTCACTGGCATGTCTCCCATAGAAGTTATGCTTATGACAAGAGACCATTTATCTCACAGAGTACAGCATTACTTGACTCCTCTGAATTCCAGGTCCTCAAAACTGCACAGAAAGCAGTCAACTGCTGAGCCATATCCCAAACCTCTCACTTCTGGGTATATCTGTGAAGGCATTTCTAGTTAGATCCTGAGGGCTCAGAACTAAGCAGTTAATTATGGACTGGCATGGAGAAAAACATCATTGATGGTAGAGATAGAGATAACTGGAGGAGAAAGGTAGACAATTGAGTACTTAGGCTATAGCTTGCTCTGTGTGCTATTTTCTGTTTCCTGGCTGCCATGATGTATGCTGACTACCATGTCCTCCCTACCAAGGTGAACTGCACTCTGGGAAAGCATTGGCCCATATAAATAATTCCTTCCTTTAACTTTTCTCAAGTATTTTGGTGATAGTAACACAAAAGTAGCTGGTATAACATCTAATAGAAAGAAGGATTAGCTGGTATATAGTTCTAGAGAGGAGACCTGAAATAGAGATGCCAAATGTTGGAATTTGGAAATGTAGTCAACAGAAGAGAGATGCTCCAATTTTAGTGATGAAGAAAATAGGAAAGGGTACCAAGACACATGTGCCAACAATATACAATAAGACTATAAGAATACTACTTGGCTTCCTGGAAGCCACATGAAAGAATGGAAGGTAAGAGAAGCCTTCACGTATTGAAAGTATTTTTAAATTATTCTAAGCTCAAAGTAAATATGCAAATAAAAGCCAAGAGAAAAAGGTGATACACAATCTTATGGTCACTGTGGAAGTCATTATCAGTTTCCATGTGGCTATGGGGACAAAAGAAACGGAGACACTATTTTGTAACAGGTTTCTCTTTGCTGCCTGTGCCTTTATCTACCCACTGCCTGACTGTACTTGCTCTTGGGGTTTGGAGATGTGGTGGTACAAAAGCAATGGAACAAACTCTAGGAGCAGGTGAGAACTCTGCAGCAAGCTCCTACAAAAGCTGCTGCTGTTGCTGCAGCTGCTGCAAGCCCCTTTAATAATCCATGAGGGTGCCCATTATGCCCTCTACCCATGTCCCCTCATGTGTATTTTTTGATTGGTGGATTAGTCCCTGGGAGCCTTCAGGGGTCTGGTTCATTGATAGAGTTGTTCTTCCTATGAGGTTGCAAACCCCTTCATTTCCTTAAAACCTTGCCCTAACTCCTCCACTGGGGTCCCTGCACTCAGGCCAATGTTTGGCTGCATGCATCCATATCTGTATTGGTCAGACTCTGGCAGAGCCTCTCAGGGAACAGCTATACCAGACTCCTGCCACCACGCAATTCTTGGCATCTGCAATTGTGTCTGGGTTTGGTGTCTGCAGGTGAGGCAGTCTCTGGATGGCCTTGTCTTCAGACTCTTCTCTACTCTTTGACCCTGTATGTCCTTTTGACAGGAGGTATTCTGGTTTATTATTTTTGAGGTGGGTGGGTAGCCCCATCCCTCAACCTAGGGCCATGCCTATCCACTATCCAACTTAGGGCCATGGTCTCTACAGGTTCTATCTCAGACTTTGTTGGGTAATATGACTACTGTTCTTCTTGTTGGGTCCTGAGAACCTCTTGGGTCTCTGGCATCTAGAACTTTCTAGCGGTTACCACCAGGTCCCCATTCCCCACTGCTACACACCTCCTTTCAAATCCTTGCCCTCTGTATTTCTATCCTCATCTCCTCCTGTATCTGAACCAGCCCCCAGTTTTCCCTCCCCCTACTCTTCTCCCTCCCAGATTCCTCTCTTCCTCTACCACCTGAGATTATTTTCTTCCCCCTTCTGAGTAGGACTGTAGCATCCACACTTTGGTGTTATCTTCCTTCTTGGGTTTCATGTGGTCTGTGAGTTGTGTCCTGGGTATACTGAGTCAGTCTCTCTCTCTCTCTCTCTCTCTCTCTCTCTCTCTCTCTCTCTCTCTCTTTCTTGGCTAATATCCACTTATTAGTGAGTGCCCACCATGTGTGTGTTCTTTTACGACTGGGTTACCTAACTCAGGATGATAATTTCTAGTTCTATCCATTAGCCTAAGAATTTCATGAAGTCGTTGTTTTTAATAGCTCAGTAGTACTCCATTGTATATCCATTTTCTGTACCCATTCTTCTGTTGTTGAACATCAGGGTTCTCTCCAGCTTCTGGCTGCTATGAACACAGTGGAGCATGTGTACTTATTACATGTTGGAGCATCTTTTGGGTATATACCTAGGAATGGTATAGCTGGGTCCTCAGGTAATACTATGTCCAATTTTCTGAGGAACCACCAGACTGATTTCCAGAGTGGTTGTACAAGATTGCAATCCCACCAAAAATGTAGCAGTGTTTCTCTTTTTCCACATCCTTACCAGCATCTGCTGTCACCTGAATTTTAGATCTTAGCCATTCTAATTGGTGTGAGGTGGAATCTCAGGGTTATTTTAATTTGCGTTTCCCTGATGACTAAGGATGTTGAACATTTCTTTAGGTGCTTCTCAGCCAATCAGTATTTTTCAATTGAGAATGCTCTGTTTAGCTCTGTACCCCATTTTTATTAGGGTTATTTGGTTCTCTGGAGTATAACTTCTTGAGTTCTTGGTATATATTGGATATTAGCCTTCTATCAGATGTGGGCTTGGTAAAGATCTTTTCCAAATCTGTTGGTTGCCATTTTGTCCTATTGACAGTGTCTTTGCCTTACAGAAACTTTGCAATTTTATGAGATCCCATCTGTCAATTCTTGATCTTAGAGCATAAGCCATTGGTGTTCTGTTCAGGATATTTTCCTCTGTGCTAATGTGTTGGAGTTTCTTTTCAATGTTCGCTTCTATTAGCTTCAACATGTCTGGTTTTATGAGGGGGGTCCTTGATCCACTTGGACTTGAGTTTTGTACAAGAAGATAAGAATGGTGTCTGGGTTCATTTCTGTGTCTTGAAGTCTATTCCATGTTCTACCTTCCTGTCTCTGGACAAATAAATACCATGTGGTTTTTATCATTATTGCTCTGTATTATAACTTGAGGTCATGGATGGTGATTCTTCCAGAAGTTCTTTTATTTTTGAGAATAGTTTTTCCTATACTGGGTTTTCATCATTCCAGATAAATTTGGGAATTGCTCTTTCTATCTCTGTGAACAATTGAGTTGGAATTAAAAATTGCTTTTGATAAGATGGCCAGTTTTACTATGTTAATCCTGCCAATCCATGATCATGGGAGATCTTTCCATCTTCTGAGGTCTTCTTCAATTTCTTTCTTCAGAGACATTAAGTTCTTGTCATACAGATCTCTCACTTGCTTGGTTAGAGTCATACCAGGTTATTTTATACTGTCTGTGACTATTTTTAAGTGTGTCAGTTCCTAATTTCATTCTTAGCCTCTTTATCCTTTGAGTAAAAGAAGGCTATGCATTTGTTTGAGTTAATTTTATCCCGCCACTTTGTTGAAGTTGTTTATCAACTTTAGGAGTTCTCTGGTGGAATTTTTGAGGTCACTTAAGTATACTGTCATATCATCCACAAATAGTGATATCCTCACTTCCTCCTTTCCTATTTTTTATCCCTTTGATCTCCTTTTGTTACCTAATTGCTCTTGCTAGAACTTTGAATATATATTGAATACATAGGGGGAGAGTGGGCAGTCTTGTCTTGTCCCTGATTTTAATGGGATTGCTTCAAGTTTCTCTCCATTTAGTTTGATGTTGGCTATTGATTTGCTGTATATTGCTTTTATTATGTTCATGTATGGTTGATGAATTCATTACCTCTCCAATACTTTTAACATGAAGGGGCATTGTATTTTGTCAAAGTTTTTTTCAACATCTAATGAGATGATCATGTGTTTTTTTTTTTTCTTTCAGTTTGTTTATATAGTGGATTGCATTGATGGATTTCTATATATCGAACCATCCCTTCATCCTTGTGATGAAGCCTACTTGATCATGGTGAATGATTGTTTTGATGTGTTCTTTGATTTGGTTTGTAAGAATTTTATTGAGTATTTTTGCAACAATATTCATGAGGGGAAATAGTCTGAATTTCTCTGTGTTTGTTTGGTCTTTGTGTGGTTTATGGATCAGTGTAACTTGGCTTCATAGAATATACTGGGTAGGGTGCCTTCTGTGTCTATTTTATGGAATAGTTTGAGAAGTATTGATATTAGGATTTTTTGAAGATCCGATAGAATTCTACACCAAAAACCATTTTTTTGGTTGGGAGACTTTTAATGACTGCCTCTATTTCCTTGGGGAGTATGGGACTGTTTAGATGGTTAATCTGACCCTGATTTAAATTTGGCACCTGGTATCTGTCTAGAAAATCACCCACTTCATCCAGATTTTCCAGGTTTTTTTTTTTTTTTTTTTTTTTTTTTTGAGTATAGGCTTTTGTAGTAGGGTCTGATAATTTTTTTAATTTCTTCAGTTTCTGTGGTTATGTCTCCATTTTCATTTCTGATTTTCTGAATTTGGATACTTTGTACCCTCTGGTTAGCCTGTCTATGGGTTTATATATCTTGATGATTTTTCTCAAAGAACCAGCTCCTGTTTTTGTTGATTCTTTGTATGGTTCTCTTTGTTTCTACTAGGTTAATTTCAGCCTCGAGTTTCATTATTCCCTGCCATCTACTTCTCTTGGGTGTATTTACTTCTTTTTGTTCTAGAGCTTTCAAATGTGCTGTCAAGCTACTAGTATATGCTCTTTTCAATTTCTTTATGGAGATACTCGGAACTTTGAGTTTTCTTCTTAGCACTGCTTTCATTGTGCCCCATAAGTTTGAGTATGCTGTGTCTTCATTTTGTTAAATTCTAAAAAGTCTTTAATTTCTTTTTTTCTTCCCTGACTAAGTTATCTTTGAGTAGAGAGTTGTTCAGCTTCTATGTGCATGTGGGCCTTCTGTTTGTTTTGTTGTTATTGAATACCAGCCTTAGTCCATGGTGATCTGATAGGATGCATGAGATTATTTCTATCTTCTTGTATTGGTTGAGACTTGTTTTGTGTCTGATTATATGGTCAATTCTGGAAAAGGTACTATAAGGTTCTGAAAAGAAGGCATATTCTTTTGTTTTAAGATGAAATATTCTGTAGATATCTGTTTCATTCATTTGGTTCATAACTTCTATTCTGTGTCTCTGTTTAGTTTCTGTTTCCATGATCTGTCTATTGGTGAGAGAAGAGTGTTAAAGTCTCCTACTATTATTATGTAAGGTTCAGTGTGTGCTTTGAGCTTCGGTAATGTTTCTTTTACTAATCTGGGTGCCCTTGCATTTGGGGTATAGATGTTCAGAAGTGAGAGTTTCTCTTGGTGGATTTTTCCTTTGATGAATATCTAGTGTCATTCCCCATCATTTTTGATAACTTTGGTTGAAAGTCTATTTTATTTGATATTAGAGTTGCTAGTCAAGCTTGCTTCTTGGGACCATTTGCTTGGAAAGTTTTTTCTAGCCTTTATCTTTGAGACAGTGTCTGTCTTTGTCACTGAAATATGTTTTCTGTATGCAGTAAAATACTGTGTCCTTTTTACACATCCACCCTATTAGTCTATGTCTTTTTATTGAGGAATTAAGTCCATTGATATTAAAAGATATTAAGGACCAATGATTGTTGCTTCCTCTTATTTTTGTTGTCAGAGGTGGAATCATGCTTATATGGTTCTCTTCTTTTGGGTTTGTTGTGAGAAGATTAATTCCTTGCTTTTTCTTATGTGTAATTTCCCTACTTATGTTGGAGTTTTTCTTCTATTATCCTCTGTAGGGCTAGATTGGTGGAAAGATATTGTTTAACTTGGTTTTGTCCTGCAATATCTTGGTTTCTCTTTCTATGGTAAGTGAGAGATTTGCTGGGTATAGTGGTATGGGCTAGTATTTTTGTTCTCTCTCTCTCTCTCTCTCTCTCTCTCTCTCTCTCTCTCTCTCTCTCTCTGGTTTTTTCGAGACAGGGTTTCTCTGTATAGCTCTGACTGTCCTGGACTCACTTTGTAGACCAGGCTAGCCTCGAACTCAGAAATCCGCCTGCCTCTGCCTCCCAAGTGCTGGGACTAAAGGCGTGCGCCACCACACCCAGCTGTATTTTTGTTCTCTTATGGTCTGTGAGACATCTGCCCAAGATCTTCTGACCTTCAGAGTCCCTGTGGAGAAGTCTGGTATAATTCTGATAGGTCTCTCTTTATGTTACTTGACATTTTCCAGTACAGCTTTTAATATTCTTTCCTTGTCCTGTATATTTGGTGTTTTGATTATTATGTGACAGGCGGAATTTCTTTTCTGGTCTAATCTGGTGTTCTGCAAACGTCTTGTATGTTTATGGGCATCTCTTTCTTTAGGCTATGGAAGTTTTCTTCCATAACTTTGTTGAAGATGTTTACTGGCCCTTTGAGTTGGGAGTCTTCATTCTTTTCTATGCCTATTATTCTTAGGTTTAGTCTTTTCATTGTGTCCTGGATTTCTTGAATGTTTTGAGTTAGGAGCTCTTTGCTTTTTTTAATTTTCTTTGACTGTTGTGTCAGTGTCTTCTATGGTATCTTCTATGCCTGAGATTCTTTCTTCTATCTCTTGCATTCTGTTGGTGATGCTTACATCTGTGATGCCTGATCTCTTTCCTAGGTTTTCCATATCCTAGGTTGTCTCCCTTTGTGCTTTCTTTAATGATTCTATTTTCATTTTTAGATCTTGGATAGTTTTGTTCGATTCCTTCACCTGTTTGATTGTGCTTTCCTGTATTTCTTTAAGAGATTTATTTGTTTCCTCTTTAAGAACATCTCCTTATTTACCTGTGTTCTCCTGTATTTTTAAGGGAATTATTTATGTTCTTCTTAAAGTCCTCCATCATATTAATGAGATAGAATTTTAAATCTGAATTTTGCTTTTCAGGTGTGTTGAGATATCCAGGGCTTGATGTGGTGGGAAGACTGAGTTCTGATGTTGTCAAGTATCATTGGTTTCTGTTGCTTATGGTCTTGTGCTTGCTTCTTGCCATCTGGTTATCTCTAGTACTAACTGCCCTTGCTATCTCTGACTAGAGCCTTTCTCTTCTGTGAGCCTGGTTGCATCAGAACTCCTGCGTCTCTGGGATCCTGTGATTCTGGGATCCTGTAATTCTGGGATCTTGTGATCCTAAGATCCTGCTATATCAGAGCTCCTGAAAGCCAAGCTTTTTCTGGGTATTGCAGCAGTCATGGGGAACCAGAGCCCTGGGTCTGCTCTGGGCACAGGTGCAAACCAGGAGGAACCCGTGCTTCTGGCAGGGTCGGTGTTCCTGGTTCCCTGGGTTGTCCCAGGTATGCAGGGAGTTGGGGCATATGTTGTGGCCTCAACTGTGATCTAGGGTCTGCCAGATCTCCTGTGATCCTGAGTGTGTCAAAGCTCCTGGGAGTTAAGCTTCCTCTGGGTGTTGTAGGAGTATGGGGAGCCAGAGTCCTGGGTAGGCTTTGGGCACAAATGCAAACCCGAAGGAACCCATACCTCTACCTGGTGGGAGGCTCCTGAGACCCTGGATTCTGGGGATCCTGGTTATTCTGGGAGTTGTGGTGGATATTGTAGCCTCACCTATAATCCTGGGTATCCTGCAAAATCTTTAAACTAGATATAATGAGTAAAAATAACTGACCTTTGCTTATTAATGGGATGGATGTGCTTTGTTTATTTTTACATGAAGGTTTAAGTCTTGCTGAATATTTGATATTACAGGACATAAGGCATCATCTGTGTTTTTCAGAATTGTTTTAAAGTTTGATTTTTCTAGCCATCAATGCTAAGAATACTGTCTAGTGTGAATATACAGTATAAACTGGCAAACATATTTAGTATTGCTCTAGAAATTATTGGAAGTATTTTCCTAATCTTAAACCAAAACTTATATTATGAGTTTTGAAGACACTCAAGTCAGTAACTCAACTAGTAGATTTTAAAAATCAAATGTGAGAACAGAATCCAATCCAATGATATACTAATTTGATATTTACATGCTAAGGAGTACTGGGAGAAAAATACTAAACGTCCCTCTTTTCATAATTAAAATATTATATTTCTATGAGAGTAGAAAGGTTTGTGTATACAATAAAATACACTGCAATTTTTCACACACCATAACCTTAGATTTGAGCTAAGGCATCTCAGGGAGTGTTGATTGGCACTGTGTACAATGACAGCTGGTAAAATGCATGTTAAGTGTTTGGATAGCATGGAGTGGGTGCAGTGGGCAGAACTAGCCAAACACTGCAATTCATTTTGTATTTGATTTTGAATCAAGCTTCAGTTAATACTCATTCAGTAGGAATCTACTGTTGCTAAATAGGGTCATTTAGTTACCCAACCCTATATAGGGATTACAACCCATAGTAAAGAATTTGAGTGTCACTCAGAGGAGAAAGGGAGAAGAGGATTTGGGAAGAACTGTGAGAGGGAGTAATCAGGAGGGGTAGTGAGTGGGATGTAAAGTGAATACGTGAAAAAATTAAATTAAATTAGTAAAAGAAGAAGCTGGGTGTGCTGACTGACCTTTCTCATCAACTTGACACAAACTAGAGTCATCTGGGAAAAGGGAATTTCAACTGAGAGAATGCTTCCATCAAACAGGCCTGTGAGCAAGTCTGATTATCACATTGCATCTACACCAAGGAAGCAGAGAATGAACAGAAAGTGGGACGGGGCTATAAAGCTTCAAAGACCTCTAGTGAGTCATTTTCTCCAGCAAGCCATCCCCCATTATAAATGTCCTTCAGCCTTGTAGAATATCATTATATTCTAGATAATTTTCTCAGATCAAGCTATTCTGTTTTATGCCAATACTTGTATTTTCACATTCTAAAATAGTCTTGTTAATAAAATCCATCTCGTTCTGTATTCTCACATATACTATGTGTATTGTAATCTTTTCTATTTCTTGAAGTTTATTAAACACATTTCTTTCCTATTGAGTGTTGAAGAATTCCATCGTCTGGTACATTTTCAGGGTAAATACTTCTTCTGACTGCTATACCTCACCTCTTTACATGTAAGTATATGTGTTAATTTTATACTTCTACATTTCTTGAACTTTTGGAAATTATTTCATACCTAGCTTGAAACCAAGGTCCACATGGAGGATTTGAATTGGTTTAAGCCATGTGCCTAGAGGTGCTACTGGCAGAATCAATTTAGATTAAATTTTTGAAGAAGTATTTTTAATCTGTGCTTTGATTTTGAGCTACAAACCTATATGAAGAGTTGTTTATGGCTGTAAATTTTAAGGCTTTTACATTTGTATTTAATGTGTGTGTGTGTGTGTGTGTGTGTGTGTGTGTGTGTGTGTGTGTATGTGTGTGTGTGTGTGTGTGTGTGTGTGTGTGCACAGTGTCCATGGTGGCCAGAAGAGTATCAAATCCCCTAGAACTGGAATTACATGATTTCAAGCAATTGTATATGGGTGTGTGGGTACTAGGAACTCAGTACATCTTTCCCTAAGATCAGTAAGCACTGAGGCATCTCTCCAGCCCTCACTCAATCCAAAGGTTGAAATGGATATTCTTCCTCAAATATTCCTGGTGAGGTGGTTTATGATGTAGGCTAGTGGGTTTGCTTTTCATTTATGCTTAGTAAGGTTATTAGAGCTATCATATGTAAGTGGAAGCAAGAAGAAACCAAGGGAAAGCATTTCTAGATGCCTTTTAAAATAGGCTATATATACCACATGCCCTACAGAACCAAAAACCATAACATTCAAGGTCATTCAATTTGGCAAGCAGGAGAAAGATAGTGGTAAATACTGTTTGCTCCTGAGTTCCCAGAAGATGAAAGCAAATTCTCTCATTGCTTCTGAGTTTCCTGATTTTCCTTAGAGTTGAACCTCTGACTACTCCCCACTGATGTGCCACTCAGTGATATATTTTCCAATATGTTATACAGCCAGTGTTTCAACAGACTTATTTGACAGAATCCCGAGGCCTGTTCTGATGAAATTGGAACTCTTGACACTTTCTTTATACAACAATTGTATTATATCAAGTCTCTCTACCACTGAATGCCTGTTTCAAACTCTTCACTGGCCCATGGAAAACACAGTGTTAATCAGACTTGTAAGCTCGGCATCTACAAACCTCTCTAGCTGCCTTCCTATCCATCATCTCCCATGCACCTTCTTTTTGCCAGACCTGGATTAAATGACTCTCAGTCATCAAAACAGAAACACCTATGGCCTCGTCCCCATTAGGTTTTCAAACACAATTTCCCATTCTTTCCTTTTAACTCTCTATTACTGTGATGGAATACTTGACAACGCTACTAAAATCAAAGACCTGCTTTAGCAGCATGTTACTCACATCCTGGCAGACAGGAAGCAAACTCTCCCTTTTTCCCCTCAAGGCCCTGGCCTAGGGGGTGGTGCTACCCATAGTCATAGTTGGTCTGCTTCCTTTAGTTCACGATCTGGAGTGCCCAGAGATGTGATTGGGAGGTTCAGGTGCTTCTCAGTCATACCAAGTGTACAATGACGTCATACTTTCTTTCCATCTTTCATAATCTATCACCTCTTCCTTAACTCTCATGTCCAGGGTTAGGTTCCAATATCATCCTTTTCCATCTGTCCCTGAGGCAAGAATCTCTGTTGTAAGTGTTAAAACACATGAAGTTCATTATAGATGGTAGAACAGAGAGTGGGTTTTACAAAAAGACAAAGCCATTTGCAAAGATACACAGCTCTGTTTACTTTATTTTACTTTACTATTTAATACAAATATATTTATTTTAACAGGGTTCTAGTAATTCTTTCAGAATTTCACACAATTTGATCACATTCATCCCCCAGCTGCTCTTACAGCCACTCTTTCCACCTTCCAATCCCTTCCCAAACAACTTTGAGATTTTCAGTTTTTCCCCATAACAAGTCTAGTTTGTGTTGCTCTGCTAGTCTTAGGAATAGAGCCTATTCTGACATTTGTTCTCCCAAGGATCTTATCTTTAAATAAAACTGACTATGGCTTTGTGGTTAAAAGTCCTTAATGCTCTTGCAGAGGACCTGGTTTCAGATCTCAGAATACACATGGCAACACATAACTATTTGTAACTCCCACTTATGGTAATCTCAATGAGATCCATGCCCCAGAGAGAGATGGGGAAGGATGAGTTAACCAAAGGGTGAAGTTGGGGGTAAGATGGGATGCCTCTGATCCCTGATCTCCTATCCACCATGAGAACATAAATCTTGCCATAAGCAGGAGGCTTGCAGAGGCACAGAGAGACAGACCAATAAATTCCAACTCTTTCTATTGGTTCCATGTGCTGCTGCATGCATGTGGTACATATATATACTCATCACACACATACACACATAAAATAGATAGATATTTCTATTTTAGTTTCAAAAATTTCAATAGAGCTATGTTTTTCAGTTTCCCATATTAGAAAGTGAAAGTCCAAAGCATGGGTCTGAGAAAGCAGAGGCTGGAAATCACAAAACCACACCAGAAGACGCCGGGGTTCTAGCCAGGAGTCCCAGTTCTTTCTGAAGGTGGGATACAATCATCTCATACTTGAGCTCCCTGGAGTTTTCTAAACTGTGTTCTGCACTTGATGGTCCCTGATGGAAAAACTGTATTTAATACAGAATATTGAACAGAAATGACTGTGAAGCAGGAAGATAAACAATAAGGCCTGGGGGCAAGTAGCTCAGAGATAGAGCATGCTACCCCCCCCCACACACACACACACACAGGCACACAGATAATGAGTGAACTCACAGCCTTATAACAGGGATGGGTTTTGTCCTACTTAATGGGGATGGTACTTTTCAGCTCTAGCTTCCTGCTTTGTAAGTTTATCAGTCAGGTCAGATTCTTAACTTTCCCAGAAAGGTCAAAATGTCTAGTTTTTTAAATACTGGCTCAAAATATTTTCAAAAGTTTTTTGTTGTTTGATAGTTTCATAATTTATCTGATGAAATTTAGTCATGCTCATTTTCATCCTAGTCAGCTTCATCAGCGTATCTGAGGGAACAGCCTCAACTGAGTAATTGCCTAGATCACATTGGCTTGTGTGCATATCGGAAAGGCATTGTCTTCATTCTCTCCCCAGGAAAAGTCACAAAACTAGTCAAGTTTTGATATACAATGCCAGCTCATCCAGGATCCAACACCTGCATCTTCACAACAGAATCCTTTTATTGTGAACAACCTTTTCCTCTTATCCACAAGTTAGTCTGGAAAATCAGTTGTATAGAGTTCCTCTAAAAGGACCTTGTGCATCATCATCTAAACCAAGCCATAAGTGGGAGAAGGCTTGCACAGGCACAGAGAAGGGAGATGGAAGAATAAAAGCAAGAATACAGGAAGCCACTTTTTCCAAAAATAGAGTTACCACACTTTAATGAGCTTGCAAACTCCAGGGAGAGGACAGTGTAAAAACGAGACAAAACTATCTGTGATCACAGTCCACCTTCACCAATCCAGTGCATGCCCTTGAACTGGAGGCTGTGTGTCTGATGTCTGTTTACAAATTAAGCAACTGGAGGTGCCCCAAAGCATTTGTCTCCTTTACTACTTCCTTCAGTATGTATAATATTAGCAAAATGTCCCAATGCCTGGTAAATCATCTTTAATTCCTTTGGAACTCATTGTAATAATGTGAACCATGATGGATTCCTGTGGTATTTAAAGAACTGGATTGTCAATTAGCTTTTATGAGATACATCACAGTCATCAGCCTAGCATCAGACCTCCTTTTCCAAAGAAGCAAGTTATTAAATGTACAATAATTTGCTTTTATTATAATCTATCTAAAAGCCAAAGCTAGTCTCCAAAATAATTTAAAGTTTTAAGTTGCAATCTAAGAGACCTTTTCTTCAAAATGACTGGATAATGTAGCGTCGCCATTCTTGGTTAATTATTTTTGCAGAGTGTGAATTTCAGTTAATCGTTTCTTGCAAGGACCAAATAACATAGGTGCTTCCTAATAGCCTCTGCGGGAATAACTACTGTCCTTTCAGAAGCTAATTAATCAAGCTATGCTCATAAAAACTTAAGTAACTACCCACCAGGGTGACAGTCCCCTGAGACCTCCTTGCTCCTGGAAATCACTTGCCCACTGTGTTGACCTTGGCAGACAGAAGGGCAATGAGTCAGCCTGACTTGGTGCAGTACCCACTAGGGACCATCCTTATCATCTAGTGTGGTCATCGTCACAGGACAACCTGGAACTTTTAAACCTTGTCTTTATTGCTGATGCCCTTCAGAACTTAACAGTGTAACCTGTGGCTCAAGGAAGCAACGGTAGATGGGTTTCCATGAGAACATGTCAAGACCAGTGGAAGTCCAATTCTCTTTTTGAATTTGTTAAGCCACTGCAAGTTTAACTTAATCATCATTCGTCAAAATCTTGATGAAATCAAAGCATAGAAGTGGGATTTTTTTATGCTTTTGCAATGTATGGCCCCATCATACCAACATACAAACCCAAGTGCATGCCTAAACAAACTGGTCTGTAGCTCTGCCCTCGGTAGTACCACTCTCAAAGTTACCTTGTTCAATCACAACTTACAGAATCCTGTTTGTCTTCATAGTAAGCTGAAATCCCTTTAGTGAAAAAAAAAAAAAGCAACAAACAGAACAAAACAAAACAAAGGAAAAGTTATTTATGTGCCTGTACCACCTCGCTTGATGGTAGACACATATTTACTGAATAAACACATGAATACAAGATAATAATGATAAGACAATGAAATTTAATGCACATATTCTAAAAGTGGATCACATGTTGGATACTCTCCAAGTATCTACTATCCCTCTAACAATCAACCTTACAAAGGAAGCATGAAGTCATATACTTTCCATTTTAGTGATGAGGGAAGTGAGACTTGGGGGTTGAGGAGATAGGTCAACCAATAATTTGCTTGCTACACAAGCATGAGAACCAGACTTTAGATGCCCAACACCCATATAAAAATCCAGGCACAGTGGAGCACGCCTGTAATCTCAGAATTTGGGAGTCAGGAACAGAAGACTTCTAGAACTTGTTGCCAGCCAGTCTAGTCAATCTGTGAACACTAGATTCAATGAAAGATTTTGTCTCAAAAAGCAAGGTGGAGAACAATAGAGGAAAACACCCAACATACACACACACACACACACACACACACACACACACAGAGAGAGAGAGAGAGAGAGAGAGAGAGAGAGAGAGAGAGAGAGAGAGACTTTCATTCCTAAACTAATGCAAGAGAAAGGGACACAGTGTGTCCTAAAATTCTGGAAGCCTTCCTGGAAGTTATGGTCCATGAACTAGTCCTAGATGCACATGAATATTTGAACCAGAATAAAGGACAGCCCTGCAGAAGGTAGAAGCTGTTCATCACTGTTGCCAAAACCCTGAAAAAAAATCAACTTTGATTTGGGATCAGGGTTTCAGAGGTTCTAGCCCATAGATTTTCTTTTTTTCTCTTCATGGATTCTGAGCCTGTGCTGAGGCAGAGAATCAGGGCAGACAACACGAGGTGGATAGAGCTTCTCACCACAGTGGCCAAAAAGAAGAGAGAGAAAGGTAAGATACACACTTCAAGGATATGATAGGTCCCCATATCCCATGGTTTCTCACCTCCTAAGGGTGCCATTGTAGGAACAGCCAAGCCTTAAACATACTAACTTCTGAAAGAAAAAAAAAAAAAAAAACACTTAAAATGCAAACCATCAGAGCCAGAAATGAATAGTGGATGGATTGGCAAAGATGTCTTCTTGGATCTCTGTGATTGGCCTGCCATGAATCAAACAACAGCTCTGCTCTACTGTCATCATCACCACCTGCTAAGCCATTAACTAAAAGCATAGTTGGTGTAGAGAACAACTTTCATCTCCACACATGCACATGTGCACACATGAGCACATACACTCATTCATGACAGGGAAGAGAAATAGCTAAGAGGCGACAACCTCTGGCCAGAGGCAATCTCCCTCTGTTGGGGCTGATTTAAGGCACCGTGTGTCTGCAATTCTTATGGATTGACACTCCACGGTGATTGTACTGGACTTGGCTTTATCAATTTTCTTCCAGCTATGCTTGGAATTATTGATCAGTGTTAGAGAGTGGAGGAATAGGCGAGCGAGGGACTGCTAGGAAAATGTGTAAATGAAACAGGTACAGTGGTCAGGGCATGTCAATCTGTTTGTTTTCATAACCACAATCTATTTTCCTGATGCACAAGAAAGCGCCTTGTAGAGAGTTAAACCCATTGTGTATTTCATGAGCTAAACATAAACATGTAACTCTGATATGGGGGGGAAACCCTCTGAACCATGGTGTGCCCCACTGCCTTTCCTAAGATTGGGTTGAGGAGCCAGCAGTGGGATTATTTATAGAAAATTCCTTTCTCTAGGAATCAGCCAAGGACCAGTTACCTGAAATATATGCAAGTTTTTAAAGTCTACATTCAAGGTTTAAAACCTTTTTGCTTATGAAAAATGTCCTACCTGGCCTCTCTTTGTCTCATTTGGGAGATTAAATGGTAGCTATATAGTTGGGCTGCAATTCACTTGGCTCTAAAGAAGCCATTATCATTGAAATTCAAGACCCTTGATCTAAGGTGTCTTGGAGGACTATAGTATGCTATATACTATCTGTTAGAGAGCAGAATACAATGTGAAATTAGGTCTTGTAGAGTTACAGGAGGAAACCTTGTATTAAACAAAATATAGTTGTCATAACAACTGATTTGCATGGACTATATGTCATCCTAGACACCTGTGGTGTGGGATGCCCGTCAAGGGAACAGCTGCTACAGTCAAGACTGCAGCAAGCAGGGTATTTTCATCTGTTACAGAAATGGATTTTGTTTCTAGATGAGTGAACAATGCAGAGATGCGGCTAAAATAGAGGCAGCAACCTCAGTCTGAGAGGAGCTTAGCCAGTAAAAACTAAAGAGATATCCCAGAAACAAAGAGGCTCCAGATGGAAAGCATTTCATTGTTTTTCAAGAATAAGAAGAAGAATTTGTAAAGTCATACTGAATCAAATGCTGACCAGAAGGGTCCTGAACAGGATGGAAAACCAGAATAAAATTGTCATAGCTTCAGCTGTCAAATAGACAGAATCCAAAATTACCTGGGAAGAAAGACTATTAATTGAGGAATTTCCTCCATCAGATTGGCCTGTAGGCATGTCTGTAAGGCATATTCATGATTTTTAATCAGTGTGGGAGAACCCAATGCACCATGGGTAGCACCATCCCTAGTCAGGTGGGCCTGAGCTGTATAAGAAAGATAACTGAATGAAAGCAAGGGAGCAAGTCGGGAAGCAGAGTTCTTTCGTGGTCTCTGTTCTAGTTCCCAACTCCAACTTTGTGCCTTGAGTTCCTACCATGGCTTCCCTAAACAAAGGACTGTGACCTAAAAGATGGAATAAACTCTTTCCTCCCTATGTTGGTTTTGGGCATATTTACCACAGCAACAGAAATCAAACTAGGACAAAAAGAAAGACAAAATAATGGTTCTTGGCCTTAATTGACAATTATTAACACATAATTATTGACAAAGTATTTAGTAATACTTTGTCAGAGGCTTATCATATAAAATTAAAGCATCCTGAATAATTATTTTTTAAAGCAATCACAAGGATTTCTCTCAGGTTCTGGTCTTTGTGTATTGAATCACTTAGCAACCTACTATATTCTCCATACCAATTATTGTCCTAACATTAGTCCAGTTTGCACAGGACACTATATAACAAATGTTCTGGAGCAGTTTTTTATAGGAATCTGTACACTGGAGCCCTCCTACAATTTTTCGTTTCAAAATTCCCAGAGTACAGGCTCTTTTCAGAGAGCATCCCAAGGGATTTTTAGATACATGAAAGTCTTAAAATTGCTGCCATATTAGACTTCAAAGCAATTCAGAGTCCCTGCAATCATGAAGCATGCAGTATAAATGTTAACTACAGCCAATGATTAACAAACAAGTGCTAGAATACCCTGACAATTACAGTTTGGAATGTCCTCCAGGAAAACTTCCTTCACATAAATTCTTCCTGCTGCTAACTAGGCTCTGAGAATTTCCAGTAGCTTGCAAGTGGCAGTGTCTATTTCCTAGTCTTTACTGTCTGTGTACCTACTCTCCCAAAACTGAAGTTTCCTGAAAACAGGACATACATTGTATTCATTTCCCTAGTTCATAAATGCGTGAATGAGTAGTTTGTGAATGAAGAGAAGAAGCTACCAAGGCACAGCTCTTGGGAGAATTTTCCCAGGGTGGAAAAGCACTGTTATAGGGAACAAGATTTTACCGGACACTGATAAAGAAGAAAGGGCATAAATAAGTATGTGATAATTGCATATACAAAGTTACAGGGGCAAAGTGGATTGATGCACAGGCTTAAGTTCAAATGTACTAAATCCTTAGAGTGAAACATCACAGTTAAAAATTCCAATGAAAGCTGAGTGAATATGTAAAATCGGGATATATTTGCTTTGGGGTTTTTGTTTTGTTTGTTTGTTTGTTTGTTTGTTTCAAGACGGGGTTTCACTGTGTATTCTGGCTGTCCTGAAACTCACTCTGTAGACCAGGCTGACCTCGAACTCAGAAATCTGCCTGCCTCTGCCTCCCGAGTGCTGGGATTAAAGATGTGCACCACCACTGCCTGGCAAAATCGGGACACTTTTAAGAAATACATATAGAAGTTCTACTGAAAGAAAGTACTGCTAAGAAAAAATAATGATGTCATATGATTCTGCATTATTAACATGACGATTTCCTTTAAATTTCTCTATACCATCAATGCAATCTCAAATAAGCTTTAAGCAGGAGTATTTGGAAATTAAATAAAAGCAGAGCTGAATTTACATTTATTTGAAATTAAAAGGGCCAAGAATAACAAATCATGGGAAGAAAAAAAGTGAGAGGATATTCCAAACCTGACCTTAAAACTTATATAATGATAATTATTTATCATCATTTATTATTTGTAGTTATTTATATAATAATATATCATTTTTATATTTTATATTATATATTTACATATTTAATGTGGTTTTATTTGGTATTTCTATATTATTATAACTATTCTAATATTAAAATTATTATAATGAATTAATAATTAAGAAAACATACATTTGATAAAATAATGATCACATAGACTCTACAGAAAATGACTGAAAGACTTAGAAGAGATCAATGCATATATTAACCAATGCAAAAGCAATTAAATGGAGAAAAAGAAAATGTCTTCAACAAGTTTTATAATATAAATAACATATAAATGATGCATAGATGTATACTTTTCACACTATTAGCATAAATTAATCAAAAATAAATATTAGTCTTAAGACAAATGCAGTAATACTTATAAGTGAAAGTGTAGAGGAAATCTTCTATGACTGCAGTATGGAAAAGATTCTTAGAAAGGGCACAAAAATTTCCATTTAATTGCTCAATGATTAAAAAGACATGATGTTTTAAAAGATAAAAACTACAAAGAGCTATCTTTAAATGACCTACAAATGGCCACTAGACACAAACAAATTTTTACATTGTTAGTTATTATGAAAATCAAAATCAAAACAGCAGTGACCTACCACTACACACCAATTAGAACATCTAAAATGAAAAACAAAAGATGACTGCCAAATGCTGGTGAGAACACAGAGTCATCAGAACTCACATGTGTGGCTAGTAGAAGTATAAATGATAGAATTGTTTTAGATACCATTTATGGAGTTTCTTAACCTTTTAAGAAAGTTGCACAAATGCCCATGATTCAGAAACACCATAGTGAAGCATTAATTTAAGGAAAATGAAGAAATATGTCCATAAAGTCCTTACAACTAAGCTCCTAGGAATGCCATTCATAACATTGTGAACTGAAAACGCCTAATGGTTCTTCAGAAGAGAGTTTGGAGTAAGCACGAACTGATCCCCGAGAAATGCTATCCATGTTGAAAAATCTCTGAAGTCTTCTATTGTGTGAGAAAAGCCAGATATACCTACAAAGTATGTTTACATTATGGTCCTATTTGTGTGAGATTCTAGAACTGGTAGAGTTACTAATTATAAAGGAAACTGAATGAGTGATTGTTTTCTGGGGAGAAGGCACGATCAAAATCAAAAAACAAGGGCACTAGAACTTCTTCCCAGAGTGACAGTGATGGCCCACGTCTTAAAATGCATGTGTCTATATGAGTAAAGGCATTCCTCAACACAATTCAGACTATATTTTTGAGATCTGATTACTTTGCTGTTTGAGAATTCTAGAGCAATTTTAAGTTCAAACATCTTCATTATTTATGACTGCAGAGGTTCTGATGTGGTAATAAATAGCTGCAAAATTATACTATAATGAGACCTTCCTTCTTATTCAATGTATACTACAAAACCAGGCCTTGCCTTGTATCACATGCTTATAATCCCAGCTCTCCAGAAGGCGAAGCAGGAAGATTATCACAAGCTCAAAACCAGTCTGGGAC
The DNA here is from genome assembly GCA_902729485.2 of Mus minutoides. Lineage (NCBI taxonomy): Eukaryota > Metazoa > Chordata > Mammalia > Rodentia > Muridae > Mus > Mus minutoides. The sequence continues at coordinate 5,644,424 of LR749490.1, forward strand.
ATATAGTGCAATTCTTTGTAAAACTAAGAACAGTGTAGAAATGTGGCTCACACTTTTAATACCAGCACCTAGGAGCAGAAACAGGCAGAACCTCTTGAATTAGAGGCCAGTCTAGTCTACATAGCAAGTTCCAGGCCAGCAAGAGCTACATCATGAGATCCTGTCTCAAAAATAAATTAAAAATTTTTTAATGATAAAAAGTGAATTTTACATTATTAATTCATTCCCTCATTCTGGGAGTTGAGTGGTGAGCAGTCTTCCCACATCTGTATCTTTTCACAGAGCTTCCTCTGGTTCACTTGCCAGACAAGAGACCAATGAATCATGCAGAGATTTCAAACTACCACTGCCTATAATAGCATAATACCCTGTTGTAGAGGATCAGTCATGGCCCTGACTAAATACAAAGGACTAGGGCACATAGACAAATTGAGTAACAGAAGATGGCTTGACACTGGGGAGCATAAAGTACCTGCTGTGACTCTGTCCATAGGGTCCTTCTATTTTTGCAAAAAAAGACCCAACTTTCCCTTATCCTTGTGATCAGTTCTAGCTGTAATAAACAGAATGCCCTTTTTCTACCAAGGGAGGGAAATGGATTCACTCATTTGCCTGCTATGAATATCAATGAGCTAATATTTTCTGATAGACACAAGGAAAGAATTCTGCAAATGTATCTGAAGAAAGACAACAGCAGAAAACCATAATGTAGTTTATAGAGTTAGATCAGATACACATCCAAGGTCATCATAAAAGAAACAGTAGCAACCCTGAGGGACAAAAAGTGACAAATGACTGGCAGGCCAATCTGGCCAAAAATAAATTATGATTGGGTGTAATGGCCATTCCAGGCTCATGCTGCCATGGAAAACCTAGGCATTGTGAAAGGCAACAGGGCTGTGTATCTGGTCTAGAATGACAGTTTCTTCTTTGCTGAAAATAGTTATCCTTAGTTATGAGTCTGACTGTACCACAAAGAAAGTCCCCCTGTAATAGAAAAGAAAAGGCAAAAAGGAGATGGGAAATAAAACCCATTTTGAAATTACCATTTCTGTTTGAAATTTTCACAAAAGGATGCAACTACTACAAAAATTAGAAGAGGAGAAATATATTTGGCAGATCAAATAGCTCTCAGGGCTCTACTTTTAAAATGCCTGGAAGATACTCCTGACTATTGAAAAGAAAAGCAGACGATCTGTCTAAATCAACACATGGATTTCTGACCATGTTTAGCAACTTTAAAGTGTACTCCTACCAGGAGCAGTCAGAAATCAGATTATACAACTGTCCCCACAACTTGCTCAAAAGCTTACCTCTTGTCCAGTCTAGGGGCTTAAGTTGCATAAGCCTACCTCAGAAAGGGAACACAGAAAACAATAATATCCCTGAAGAATTTCCATCCACTTGGGAATGGAGGTAGAGCTTGATTGCAGACTGGGTTAAGAATATGAAGTCTGTAAGACAAAAGATATTGTCAACAGGACAAAAGGGCCACCAACGGACTGGGAAAGGATCTTCACCAATCCTAAATCAGTAAAAATGGCTATCTAGCCAAAAGCTATCTACAGATTCAATGCAATCCCCATCAGAATTCCAACTCAATTCTTCACGGATCTAGAAAAGACAATTAGCAAGTTCATCTGGAATAACAAAAAACCGAGACTAGCGAAAACTCTTCTCAACAATAAAAGAACCTCTGGTGGAATCACCATGCCTGACCTCAAGCTGTATTACAGAGCAATCGTAACANAGATAATGTGTCACTTCACACAGGATTAATGACCTTAACACATACTTGTAAAATGAAAAATAAATGAAATGTCCCCATTAAAAAAAAAAAAAAAAAAAAAAAAAGAATATGAAGTCTACCCTCATCAGTGCCTACCTTCACTCACTCCAGAAAATTACAGGAGCATGATTGTAGTGTACCAAGGAAAGATTGGCAGCTGTGGACTTGAGGATTGATGTGGTTCATTTAAATGTGTTCTATCTTTTCATGTTTGGGTGATGCAATAGGAACATCTCCTTTAGGCCCTTGACTTATGTGCTGATGAGAACTATTCCTGTTCTGGGTGAAATAGAACCAACTCCAGTTGGCTTAGGAAAGGTAGACATGGTGGATCATGACTGTTATCCTGGCACTTGAGAAATATAAACTGGAAAATTATAGCAAATTTCAAACCAGCCAGGGTTACAAAGTAAGACACTTTCTCAAAATAAAATAATAAAATTTAAAATACATTAACGTTGACTTAGGAAGCTGCAGACATGGCTCAGTGGTTAAGAACATTTACTGCTCTTACAGAAGACCTGAGTTTTACTCCCAACACCCACTGGGACAGTTCACCAACTGCCTATAACTCTAGTTCCAGGGGGTCTGATACTATCACCTGCTCTCTCTCTCTCTCTCTCTCTCTCTCTCTCTCTCTCTCTCTCTCTCTCTCTCTCTCATACACACACACCTTTAATCCCAGTACTCAGGAGGCAAAGGCAGATAGGTCTCAATGAATCAGCCTGATCTATGATCTACCTGAGAGCTCAGGCCAAGAATACATAGTATAGCACTATCTTGGAAAAAAAAAAAAAAAGGAGCACCAAGTTCTCTTAACCATTGAATCATTTCTCTATCTAGCTCCTTTAAAAAATAAATCTCAGCATCTGAGTTCAATGGGAACTGGGAGTAATTGCCCAGCATGCAAGCAGGAAGACATGAGCTTAATCTCCAGGAGAAAGAAAAACAGCAAGAAAAAAGGAAAGATGGATAGAAAGTGGAAAGAAAAGCACCAGAAAACAGCCAAAAGCGGTGATCATCTACAGGAGATATGGCCTCAAAAGGAAGGAGCAAAACCAGGCAAGATTAACATGATTTGTTTTCCTCAAGGGTCCTTAAGTGTGGAGACATACAGGCAAAGTCAGCAGCACCCTGCCTTAGATGGAAGGGTCAAAATTTGTAGGGTACAGCTGTCAGAACACAGTTAAACATTACCTGGGTGGTTGAGTCTCAGAATGTGGAAGTATCTACAGCCAAGATTGTCATATCTGTATTCAGTTAATTTCGAAACCTTGAACTAAACTCTATGTGTCTGTGAGAGTGTGCCCACCAACCAGATAATAGTAACAGGAGGCTGGAACAGCTAAGCAGAGTGGTTTTCAGGGCCAAAGTCTGACTTTCAAGTCAGAAGAGTTTAAACAATACCTTGAGCTATCCAATTCAAACTTTATAAGGACCAAGGTTTAGGAATAAGAATTACCTACACAATGGAGTACTATTCTGCTATTAAAAAAAATGAATTTATGAAATTCTTGGGCAAATGGATGTATCTGGAGGATATAATCCTTAGTGAGGTAACCCAATCACACAAGAAGTCATTGGGTATGCACTCACTGATAAGTGGATATTAGCCCAGAAACTTAGAATATCCAAGATACAATTTGCAAAACACAAGAACATGAAGAAGGAAGACCAGCTCGTGGATACTTCATTCCTCCTGTGAAGAGGAAACAAAATACCCATGAAAGGAGTTACAGAGACAAAGTTTAGAGCTAAGATGAAATGATGGACCATACAAAGACTACCCCACCACGGGGGATCCATCCCATAATCAGTCATTAAACTCAGACACTATTGGCATAGGACAGCTAGTGCCTACTTAAGGGACCCTGATATAGCTGTCTCATACAGAAGTGGATGCTCATAATCATCTATAAGAGGGAACACAGGGCCCACAATGGAGAAGCTAGAGATAGAACCCCAGGAGCTAAAGGGGTCTGCAACCCTAGAAGAGGATCAACAATATGAACTAACCAGAACCCCCAGAACTCGTGTCTCTAGCTCCACATGTAGCAGAAGATGGCCTAGTTGGTCATCATTGGGAAGAGAGGCCCCTTGGTACTGCAGTCTTTATATGCCCTAATACAGGGGAACGCCAGGGCTAAGAATTGGGAGTGGGTGGACAGGGGAGCAGGGAGGGGGAGGGGGGACTTTTGGAATAGCATTTGAAATGTAAATTAAGAAAATATCTAATTAAAAAATTGGAAAAAAAGAAAAGATCTAATAAAAAAAATTGGAAAAAAAAAAAAAAAGAATTACCTACCAGGACTAAGGAACCCCTAGAGAAGAAGAATAAACAATAGCTAAACCCAGAGCTGGTGAGATAGCCCATTCCTGGAATTGAAGGAGTGGAGCTATTTAGGTAGGATGATTGAAAAGTTGAGGCAAGCCTGGGCATTTAGCTAATTTGAGACTAACCTGGGATACATAGCAAAACTCCATTCCATAAACAAACCAAAGGCCAGAAGTATACAACCTTAGTCCTGGAGCATCTCCTTACATGTAGTCTTGGAAATTGTGGGAGGGGTATGGAGACAGACAAAGACAGAAAAAGGAAGGGAGGAAGAGAGGAAGGGAGGAAAGGAGGAAGGGAGGAAGGGAGGAAGAGAAGTGAAGAGGAGAAAAGGAAAAAGAAAAGAAATAAGGATGGGCAATACACTTCATTTGTAGACTACTAACCTATCATGCATAAGGTCTTGGATTTGATCCCCAGCACTATGGGCAAGGAGGGGCTAACATTAAGCCTCCATAAAACAAAGGTCATTCTCCATTGTATCACTTTTCTAGTTGTTATGACAAAATACCCTACAAAAACAAGTTTGAAAAAGGAAGAGTTTGTTTCAGTTCATGGTTTAAGAGTACAGGCTACAAAATCAAGTGGTAGTAGTGGCAGTGCATGCCATTAATCCCAACACTCAGAGGAATATGAATCTCTTGAGTTTGAGGCTAGCCTGGTCTACAGAGCAAGTTCCAATATAGCCAGAGCTACACAAAGAAACCCTGTCTCAAAAACAACAACAAGAAAAAGTGCAGACTACCATTGTTAAGAGTGTGAGATAGTTACATTGCATCTATACTAAGGAATTTGAGAGATGAATATTGATATCAACTGGATATGCAAAAGAAATGTATTCATCACTGTTTTGGAAACTGGGAGGCTGTCTATCAGAGTGTTAGCATTTTCTGCATCTAGTGAGGTTCCACTCCATTTTGTAGGTGTTCTATCAATATCTTCTTATAAGAAAAGGGCAGGCAAGTCCTCTGAGATCTATTGCTTTTATAAGAATGCTAATCCTTTCATGAGGTTCTACCTTCATGATCTAACAATTTCCCATCTCCAAATTTAACAATTTAACAAATTCCCATCCTCAAATTTCATCAAAAAGAGCTTAAGTTTTAACATATCAGTTTGGAAAGCATAAGTATTCAACCTACAACACCATGGAGTTTAATTTTCTGTCATGATTCTTCACATCCACCTCCCCTCTTTCTAATAATCTCATGCATCTCCAAGTGGCCTTGAACTCACTATAGAGTTGAGTGTGGCCCTGAACTAAAAGGACTAAGTCAAATATCCTTAATAGCCTACCGAAGAAAAGAAAGTCAGTAAACATGAAGACAAAACAACAGAAATTATTTAAGACTACTGAAGCTAAGAAAGAAGGAAAGGAATCAATTTTACAGAGTCTCACCAAGCCAAGAGACAATTGTTATATGGCTAAAGATATGCTGCCTTAGTCACAATTACTGTGCTGTAACAAAGCATTGAAGGAAGCCAGGGCATAAACTCAAGCAGGGAAGGAACCAGGAAGCGGGAGCTGATGCAAGAGGCCCTCAAGGAATGCTGCTTACTTGCTTGCTCCCCATGGCTTGCCCAGCCGATTTTCTTAAAGATCTAGAACTACCAGCACAGGAATGGTACCACCTACAATGGACTAGGTTCTCTCCCACCAATCACTAACTAAAAAAAAAAAAAAAAAAAAAAAAAAAAATGTCCCACAGGTTTGCTTATTGCCTGATCTTAAAGAGGTATTTCAAAACTGAGACTCCCCTCCCTCAGACCCTAGTTTATGTCAAGTTGGCATAAGAGGAGTCAGCACACATGTGATTTAGGGTCAAGGAAAGGCTAGATTATAAGAATAAAATCTGTTTGTCTAAATTTGCTGGAAACAACAATAGCAATTTCTAAAACCCATAAACTCAGGAACTCTTTTTTTTTTTTTTTTTTTTTTTTGTTTGTTTTTCGAGACAGGGTTTCTCTGTATAGCCCTGGCTGTCCTGGAACTCACTTTGTAGACCAGGCTGGCCTTGAACTCAGATATCCGCCTGCCTCTGCATCCCGAGTGCTGGGATCAAAGGCGTGCGCCACCACGCCCGGCTCAGGAACTCTTAAGAACAGTAATGACAAAGAGAACCACATTTGGACACATCATGCTCAAACTCCTGAAAATTGAAGAGAAAAATCTTTAAACCAAACTTCTCATCTGAGATAATAGAGAGCACAGGATGACTGAATCAATACTCTAAAGATAATGAAAGGAAACCTCTATGCTGAGCTCTACACCTGGTAAAAATATCCATCAAAAACAATCATGAAATAAAGATATTTCTAAATTGGTGAAGGGACAAAATGTCACTACTAGAAAATAAATGCTGAAGAGAAATGAAACCAGATGAAAATTGAGATCTTCAAAGAAGGAATATAAGCATATAGGTAAACATAAAAGAGTATTTTATTTTATTTTATTGTTTAAAAAAGCAACCAAGAGAACAGATAGCTCTGATAATATCATGTAAGATATTCATTCACCCATGAATGGGGCTTTCTACTGCTGCTACATTTTATAAATAGGTCTGTCTACTTAGTTAGTTTTGCTTGGACAAAAGCCTTACTAGAGACACAAACTCTTTGGAAATGTGTTTGGAAACCTCACTTCCCAAAAGTGTGTGTGTGTGTGTGGGAAGCTGTTTAGGGATAGAGTAACAAAATTCACTGTGCTTCCAGAGGATCTAGGTTTAGTCACCAGCACCCTCATCTAACAGTTCATAACCATCTGTGACTCCAGTTCCAGAACATTCCTTGCCTTCTGCCCTCCCCTGACAGTGGGCACCATACACACACACACACACACACACACACACACACACACACACACACACAGAGAGAGAGAGAGAGAGAGAGAGAGAGAGAGAGAGAGAAATGAATACATCTTTCTCTTCAAGGAGGTTATTTGGGAGCTGGGTGTGGTAACCTCCATCCCTCTTGGACAATATAATGAGGAAAGAACAAAAGACATTGGGAGCCTCACTCAGTAGAAGTCATCTATATGACACCGTAGATTATGTGGTCACACTCAGTGGTCACTCCATAGGCAAGGACCTGAGAATGGAATAAATCACAAAGATTGAGCCAAGATACTTTCCTTAGAGGGTTTCCAGTATGGATTACAAGGGGTTACTCAGTACACAGACTGATAGCAACTATGCGCTAAGTGCACTTTGGAGGTGAAGACATAAAGTCACCATAATCCGATTCTCAGAGAATTGTAGAGGAGATAGAAGCATAAATGACTCTATTAGTCTGACATAATGTTAGTGTTAGTAAAAAGAAAAATTGCAATAAAGAATGAGAAGTGGATGCTTACTATGAGTCAGGTATATGCTGGGTGTTTTTACATGTCAAGTCATTTACCACCCATGGCAGGTTCCTGAGAAAAACCGCTGGCATCCATATCATTATCAATAAAGAAACAGAGGTCTCAGTCTCAGCAGGGAGCAAGTGATGCTGCTGGAACAGAAATGGTGCTTGATCCTGAGGTCCAGCTGTCAATCATTGCAGCCAGGACTTTGAGTGTACAGAGTGATGGGCTCCGAAGATGTTGCCTGCTGCTTCCCAGGGAGTCAAGCACACCTCCACGGAGAAGGTGTGTAGGTATGGGAATCAAACTTCTGGTATGCGTTCATAGAAACTGGCATTCTATGAAGAGAGAATAAGACTTCAGGAACACCAGAGCATCCTGTTTGATAAGAACTGGTAGGTTGCTGAGCAGGGGATGGGGGAGGGGGTAAAGGGAGAAGGGTTTTGGTGGGAGACCAGGAAAGGGAATAACATTTGAAATATAAACAAAGAAAATATCTTTAAAAAAAAAAAAAAAAGAACTGGTAGTTAGGGATAGCTGGGTTCATTGCTAGACAGTGCAAAGTCTCAGGATCACGTTGGGGATCCATATTAGACGAGATCCCTAAAGAGTGCCTTGCTCAGCCCGGCGTGGTGGCGCACGCCTTTGATCCCAGCACTTGGGAGGCAGAGGCAGGCGGATTTCTGAGTTCGAGGCCAGCCTGGTCTACAAAGTGAGTTCCAGGACAGCCAGGGCTATACAGAGAAACCCTGTCTTGAAAAAAACCAAAAAAAAAAAAAAAAAAAAAAAAAAAAAAAAAAAAAAAAAAGTGCCTTGCTCAGCTCTACCTGGAGCCAGGTAGATCCTGAGGAAACCTGCAATAATAGATAACAATGAAAATAAGATTGGTCATTTTGACTGAGTGGAGCCACTGTGTATAAAAACACAAAGACATTCCTTTCCTGCTGTGAAAACAGGAGGTTTGTGGAATTCAAATAAACTTCCCCAATGCAGGCCGCATTGTCAAGGCTTTCCCCCACCCCCAGCAGAAACAGCTTTAAATAAAACAGCATGAAGAAGGGACATCAGCAAAGCAAATTGGCAGAATCGGAACCACCTGGTTACCTGCTCTGAGCACAGTTAGTGACCCAATGAAGCCATCGCGCTAATTTCTGATTACAAGGCTTTCATATGGAAAGTTCCAGTCACCTGGCAGCCACCTGAGACTCTCCACACTCTATATCAAGTAAGCATCAAGTCTTATTTGTATCGGTCCATTTAAAGCAAAGGAAAAGATTCCCACTTCTTCCCAAGAGTGTACACACCACTCCCTCTACTGCCCCTCAGCTCTCAGCTCTGTGGCACAGCTTCCAACGTGATTTGACCTGTTTGCTTCCCTATCAGATTGATAAAGTGATTTCAATCTTTTGTTTCAAATACTTCAGTGCTTTCTCATTGTACACAGGCTAGAGTCTCTGACGTGACCTGAAAGGCTATTGGTCATCTCCCTCCGCCTGTCCCTCCATGTTCCGCTCTGCCCCTCGCCAAGCACCCCTGCCTCCTGTAAGTTCCCTATGCATCTGTTCTAGTTTACTTTCCACTGCTGTGATAAACATCTGTTATAAAAAGCAACATGGGGAATAAAGGGTTTATTTCATCTTGAAGTCCATAATGAAGACAATTCAGGGAGGAACTCCTGGTAGGAATCTGGAGGCAGGAATGGAAAGCTTTCCCCAGAGCTTGGCTTCAGCTACTCTTTTTAACAGCCCAGACTCACCTGCTTAGGGATGGTGCTGCCTGCAGTGGGCTGGGCCCTCCCATGTCAACCATCAAGGAATAGTAGTCAAGACAAGGCCTTACAGACATGATCTATTCTAGGAAATTACTCAGTTGTTGTTCCTTTGTTCCAGCTGTATCAAGTTACTACTATTAATAATAATAAAAAACTAACCAGTATATCTCCTCTCCAGCCTAGCAGGAATTTTTAAAAAATTTCACATCTTCCAACAACTAGTTTAGTATAGAGGGCCACCATTGTAGCCCATGGAGATATGAAAGAAAGTATCACCAGGAGCCATGAGCTCCTGAGATCAGTTAGGGAGAGTTCTTCTGTGAGCTGGGAATTCCTGTTTCAAGACTTACTGGAGTGGTAGACAGCTTTTCATGAATGCTTGAACCAAGTAAGGAATGTGGCTAAGCTGTGTTGGATATCAGGAGTGAGATTCTGAGTCACAGCCCTTTCAGAACTCCCACCTTTTGCTGGTTTGGATAGGAATGATTTCCATAGGCTCATAGATTTGAATATTAGCTCACCAGGGAGTGGCACTATTTGAAAGGATGAGGTGTGGCCTGGTTGGAGGCTCTCTCTCTCTCTCTCTCTCTCTCTCTCTCTCTCTCTCTCTCTCTCCCTGCTGCTTGCAGATCAGGATGTAGAGCTCTCAGCTCCTTCTCCAGTACCATGTCTGCCTCCATACTACCTTGCATTCTGTCATAATGATAATGGACTAAACCTCTAAGACTGTAAACCAACCTCAAAGTAAATGCTTTCTTTTATAAGAGTTGCCATGGTCATGGTGTCTCTTCACACCAATAGAACACTGACTAACACATACCTTGAGAAGACAATGATGTGTCAATGAATTGATCTTAACAGGGAGACAGCAAAGAAAAACAAATGCACGGGATACCAAAGGTACATTATTGAAAAAGAGGTACTTGTTGAAGTGAGCAAGTGGATATTTTTCTTTATTCTTGGATGTCTTAGACCCTTTAAAATGCCAGTGTTCAGTGTGACTATCTAAGAGAGCTCATACTTGCACCATTCTGCTCATTTATTGACACAATCCTTTCCAGTTGTAGGAGGATGTTTGTTTGGATAGCATTTCACCAAATACACCCTGAAAAAATGTGCTTATAGATCGTGAATGTACCAGATCCCAGCAGACCAATTATAGAAGAAGTCCAAGGGGGCAAAAGCTGGTGATTACAAGACAGCTTCTTATGGAGAGTGCCATCTAAGCAGCATCCTACCTGCTTCACATAACAAGAGCTCAGACTGTAATGATTTGTAAGTGCTGTGCTAAGGACCTGAAATGCTGGGGAAGGGGTTTATATAGGGAGAGCTAATAGGCACATCTGCATGGGACAGAGAAGGATGGATCTTTTGCCTAACAAGGCAAATAGCTTAAGCTTCTATTTTGTCTCACTGATTCCTTTAACGATGCCTGATAATCATGCATCCATTCCTATATCCAGTTACATGGAAGGACTATGAGGTGTCCTACCTCATCTGAAAAGAAGGGGATGGGAGTTTAGAATGAATTAAGAGCATACCAGACTCCGATCACTGAAAATATGTAAGCTCTACATCCTCCATACCCTCTAAGTTCAGGCTACTCCACCATAGCCACCACCACCATCTTGCTTTTCAAGTGCTGAGTGGGAAGGAAAGAGCTTTAAATCTTCAAGCATCCTGGGGCCTGGGATGGGCAGATGAGGCTACCATAGACTGTCAAATCAGCTAGAGCAAAATGAATAGCAGGGATCATTGTCACTGAGGGGCTGACCTGTTGAAATAATTGAAAGGAGACTTGCCTAGGAGAGACAAATCCTGGGAAGGCAGAAGTGAAAACAAAGCTTGAAGATAAATAGTACTGGCAGCAACAGCCTTTAATGACCTCAGCTCAGGGATGTGAAGATGACAGAAGCTCACAGCAGAAAAGGCTGGTGATTTACAGAACGCATGCCAGCAGGGCCCAGGCTAATGGTAGAGCTGTGATCATAAACCAGGGTGGATTATCTATCAGGGCGGGATACTGTCTTTTCAAAATGAATGTGAGAGTGGAATGAGCAGTCATGCGTGGTAGACCTTTTCCAAATGACTACCAGAAGATCTACCTGATGGCCACTACTGAATCAGCCTCAGGTCAGAGAAGCCAAGGATGGCAAGGGAAGTACGGGGAGTGGTCCTGTGATGATTTGCATGACAAAGGACACCAATAGGTTCATGTGTTTGAATGCTTAGCCCCCAGATTTTGGGGGCTATGGAAACTTTGGAGGCTGGAGGTAGGCCACCAGGAGCACCTCTGGTTCCAGTGTAAGCTCTCTCTGCTTTTTGATCCATCAAGCTGTGAGAAGTCTCTGTCACACACCCCTGCCACCATGGACTGACCTGCTTCCACCGCCATGATGGACTGATATTTCCTGAAAACAAAAGCCAGAATATAAACATTTCTTCTTTTGATTTGTTTCTGTCAGGTATTTTGTGACAGCAATCAGAAAAGTAAATAGCACAGGCCTGCACTTTGTCACCGGAAGCCAAAATGGCTGCTAGTCAACAGCAAGTGTCACTATTTGCATTTGACAAGCTATGATCTCTCAGTGGGGATAAAGGCAGGGAAAACTTCTCTCCATGATTATTTGTGCCTGTGAAACCAGAACCTAGGACCTCTACTTGTGCTCAGACTCACCAAGAACATGTGGAGTCCTGTCTACATGGCCCGAGGACTGCGTGTTAAAGCACGTGAGCCTGTGGGAGCATCTCACATGCAAACTACAGTGCTTAGCCAAAGAAGCACTGCTCAAGTCTCTCTGTAAGAAGGCCCCAGCGGAGAAAAGCCTGGAACCCTGGAGAAAAGGTCTCTGGAAGAGTGGCTGTCAAAGAGAATTGTGGTAGTTTGAATGAAATATGTCCCCAACAGTTTCATATATTTGAACTTGGTCCCCTGTTGTTCACACTGTTTGAGGAGGTTATAGAACATTTAAGTCCAGCTTCACTGGCAGAAGTATGTCACTGGGGATGGGTGTTAAGGTTTTACAGCCGCACCTGACTTCCTACTCTGTTTCCTGAGTGTGAATGAAAACATGATCAGTCTGCTTCTTGTTCCTGCCACTGGTACATGGTTTCCTTGTCTTGATGGGACAAGGAAACAAGCCAATATATTATCTTTCTTCCTTAAGCTTCTTTTGGTCATGGTATTTTATCATAGTACCAGAGGAGTAGCTAAGACACGAGCCTCCACTCCTCAAACTTGCCTTTACTACTCCCTCACCAGCAGAAGGCATCTCCTGTTGGTGAAAAATCAGACTAGATTGTGCAGGTCCCAAGCCTTTCTAGGAGTCCATGGCAGGGGCTTCTGCTCCCATACTGAGGGCCAGAATAACCTGTAAAGTCCCAAAAGTGATGAACTTCCTCTGTTATAGGTCCTATTCAAATAACATCTCAGAACACAGTTAGTTAATGAACTAGAAAGCCCCTTTAATCCATCTACCCTTGATCAAGGACTTTACATAGTCATAAAAGGACAAAGGCTAGGTCCAGAACAGAAACCACTCCACAGACCTTCACGGAAAGATGTTTCTGGAGCCATATGGGAAATTTCTCTTTGAATTTGGGTCCATAAGTTTTCAGTGACATTTAAAAATTTAAATTGAGAGATTTTTGTTGTTGTTTATATCCGTGTGCACATGCACATTTGCTGAAGGTCAAGGGGCAACTTTCAGGAGTTTGGTTTTTCCTTCTACCACATGATTCCTGGAAACTGAATTTATGGGGTCTAACTTGGTGGCCAGCACCTGTACCCAATGATCCATCTCACCCATCCTCAAAAGCACTTTAGAGTCTTACTCATCTATAAGAGGAGAAGGGTCTGTGGGTTTTATTTTTTATCTTATTTCAAAATGTGATGGCTTTGTATTCTTTTAAAATTGTACTTTATTAATTTGATGAGAATTTCATTTTATTCATAGTGATTCCTTCCCCCATTTTATTCCAGATCCATCCACCTTTCTGCCACCCAATTATCTCTCTCTCTCCTTCTCTGTCTCTGTCTCTCTCCTTTCTCTGTGTGCCATTAATAAAACTGATGTTACCTCTCCTATAAGCTCTGAAATGCCAATAGCTCACCAGCTAAGGGTGGGGTTAGGTGCCAACCTATCTACTCCATGTTGGGATTTTAGATTTTTTATTTTTACTGTCATAAGTTTATACTGGTTGTTGTCTAAATCACTATGAGTTCATGTGTGAATCTTGAACTCATCCACCACTACTGGCTCTTGATAACTTCCTTGAAAACTATAGTTTGTTTCTTTTTGGTGCTGGACCTCAAACACAGGGCCTTTACCATGCTAGGCAAAGTACAACTGCTAAGCTATTGCTTCAGTCCTGAAGTTACAGTTTCGTGGGTTAGATAATGTAGCTATATTGACCTGGGTCTAATCTCCTGCTTGGAGGATTGGAGGAAAAGCATATAGTTACATTAGCCATCACTAGTGTTGAGTGCTATGACAACCAAATCTCCAAGCTTTGTCCTCTGATCTTTACAGTAGGAGTAAAGCTAAAGTTACAAACTTTTATTCCAGTGTTTTGTGCTCAACACAACTCAGTTTCACTTTCCTTCATTCTGTTTCTTAGTTTCATATTTTTGAAGGACCATTCAGTACTTTCCCATCATGTATGGATTTCACAGAGAACATTTGAAAGCTGATTGTTGCTCTTACCTGGCAGAACATTACAACTTAGCCACCCCCCCAACCCCCACATCAGGTAAAGCCCTTGCACCTTCCATTTGTCATCTACACATAAGACACTGAGCTTTGGCTGTTTCAGAAATAGCTGGACCCAGCTCCAGGGCTTGTGTGTGGTGATTGGCCAAACGTTTCCGTCTATTCTGGATGGTTTTCCTTGCCCCTTTGCAGCTTTGCTGGGTGGACCGCAGATGCCGAAGTTCAACATAGGAAGCATCCCGAACACTTGCTTTCCAAGGAAGCCAGAACACCCAGCATGTTTTTCTCAGCTCAGAGTTGGCTCTCGGCCCAGACCTCGAATTCTTTTGCTGTAGGTTTCCTGCAAGCAGAGATGTTATTCTAAAGAAACCTCTGTTGCTCATTCCTCCCCGCTCCTGTCCTGTGGCTATAAAAAGGGCTTGATGATTGGCATCTTGGGGACATGCTAGCTCTCCATACACAAATGATATGCCCTGCTGTGCTTGACCAGAGGAATACTACCCCCTAGGGGCTTCCCAGCATCCATATATCTATTTCCTGTGAGATAAATACCTCTGGAAAATCTCTCCCCTATAATCTAGACCTAAGAAACTAGTGGGTCCTTTAGCTGTGCCATGAAAATATGTCCATGAGTGAGCATAGCATCTACCCATCCAGTACACTGAGATGGATGGCCTTGTAAAGGTAAATACAGTGGACTATTCTCTACAATATGGCAGTAGCTGTCCCTCCCACTCCTAAGGTGTCTTCTTCAGAGGATGATTGGCAGGCCAGACCTCCTAGCTGGAATCAGGTAAACCCATTCCCTGGATGAGTATACAGTGCAATGCTGTGGAGCTTCTTATACTGGGAACCATATACTTTGTCTCCTCAACTGACTCCACCATCTCTCAACAGGGCTTCAGAGACATCACAAGGTATATCCATAAGACTGTTTAGATATAACCACATCCCCTTCCTGCTAGTATCAGATGGGGTGGAAACTTTTTAGTGCCAGAACTTTGAACTTCCCCAAGACACTCTTTGCTTGAATGCAAAGGTTCAAAGATGCACTCTCTCTCTTGTTTACAGAAAGCTTGAGAGTTGCCTGTCAGCTTGCCTTGCTGGGGAAAAAAAAAAGGCCAGTGTCAAAGATGGAAGACCAATGGCCCAGAAACAAAAAAGCAGAATGGTGACCACTTCACCCAAGTCCCTGGGGGTATAGTTCATGCCTAGTGGTCTCTTCTTTGTCATTTTGTAAGCCAAATACCCCCCTTACTCTTAAAAATCAGTGCAGTATTTTATAGATGATTCTAACTTGTTGCATTGGTAACTTTCCTATCATTGTGACAAGATACCTGAAAGAAACATGTTAAAGAGAGGAAAGGTTTATTTCTGGTTTCAAAGAGGATAACACCCCTGACAGTGTAGGAGATGTGGCAGATGTGCTCCTTAACAGAGGCCACTCCAGGGAGAGCTCCTTCAGTGGCAGCCAGACTAGAATGAGGCTAATTGCAGATGCCAATGAGACTGCTATAACCCTGAAGGGCCAACACCAGTAACCCTCATCCACCAGCGAAGTGTTTGATACTAAAGTATCCACAACCCACCAAAACACTTCCTCCTGCTGGCAACCAAGTGTTCAGACATATGTACCCCTGGGTGTTATTTCACACTCAAATCAGAATGTTGGTGTTATTTCTAATAATAAGCATTTAAAGTGTTTTTCAAATCTTGAAACTTCGCTTTCAAATCTCCATCATAGAGCCTGTCCCTACAAAGCTATCCCCATTTGGGAGACTGCTTATTTAATATTCACTGGGCAGTTATGTAGATAATGGGTGCTCATACCCAGTGTAGGGATCTCTCTGCCTCTATGCAGCCTGCTCTAGAGAGCACATGGCATTATCACCTGCCAACAACCCCTTTCTCCTGTCTTTCCTACTCCTCTACCTCAGGTTAGCTAACACACTCAGAGACCAATTTTGTACCTCTTTCCCTCCAGGGAACGCTAAATCAAAGTCTGATCCTTGTGTCCCACTAAATCAATATTCTCTTCTCTAGGCTAAATTTCTAATTATTTATGCACCTAGTACACAATCATTTCTTATTTAAAACCAAATCAATAAATAGGTAGTGGGTCCCTTAAGGAAGACTAATGAACAGAAACCCTGGCTTTGCTTATCACAGTGCTGATAGTCTCAGAAACTTCCATGAGCATCTGATGCGTGTCAGACTAATGAATAGAAACCCTGGCTTTGCTTATCACAGTGCTGATAGTCTCAGAAACTTCCATGAGCATCTGATGCGTGTCCTGAGTTCTCAGCAGATGACTTCCAGAGCATCAGGCATGATGTTAGTGTAAAAAGATAATCGTAGAAAGCAGATTGTAGTGGCACAGACCTATAATCCCAACACACAGGAGACAGAGGCAGGAGGATGGAAAGGTAGGCTGTGTGATATTTTATGTAGAATTCAACTCCAGTCTGGGTTAAATAAAGAAACCCTGACTCAAAGACATAATCTTAGAAATTAGGGTTAGAGATGCAGCTGAGTGGTAGAGCATGTGTCTAGAATTCTCAAGGTCATGGGTCTAATCCCTAAGAGACTGGAGAAGGATGAGGAAGGGATGGAGGGAACATTAGATGGAATGTCTGGCCATGCACTTAGATTCTGCCACAGGCTCTGGCCTGTAGTGAAGGCAGCCATTAGCTTCATATCTCGTTACTCTCTTCTTTACTTGGCCCAAAGGTTTTCTTACTAGACTTTGTCTCAGCGAGGCATGTCATATTAGCCTCTAAGCAAAGTAAGGACCTTTAGGAATTGGTGTCAATGATAACATCTTTCAGAATACTCTTCCTTTATTTTCTCCTTTTAAAAATAGATTTATTTGTGTGCTTGTGTGTCTGTGTATCTATGTGTCTATGTGTGTGTGTGTGTGTGTGTGTGTGTGTGTGTGTGTGTGTGTGTGTGTGTAAGGGGGCAGGCGTGCACATGCCTGCCATGGAGCCTTGTACTACAACCTGTGAAAATCAGTTCTCACCTTCCACCATGTGGATTCTGGGGATCTGACTTGGGTGGGTCATCTGACTTGCCAGTAAGTGCCTTTATCTGAAGAGCTATCTTGCCAGTTTCCTTCTTTTTAAGTAAATCTTTATGATACTAGCTGACCAAGCTCAAAGCACTCTTGCCTGCAATTTCAATCTTATAAATGATTTTGAGCTAAGCATGGGCAAACGTGTTTAGATTTTTTTCTTTTTAAATTGTGACCTTAAAGTGAGAATACTTGGGAACTGGTCCACTTCTATAGCACTTTTCTATATGAATATAGATAAGGGAATCAAGTAAAAACCCCACACCTATATTTGAGGCAGTCATTGCTTTAGTCATGACTCCAGTACTTCCTTAGTTGATTCAGGTTTCGTCTTTATCCACTCTTATATTTTCCAGTTTCATTTGTTTGACTTTGCACTTGTCAATATGCTAAGTCATTGTTAGTTGTGGGCACCTGTGTGTGTGTGTCCCCAGTGCTCAGTCTACCTAAAAAGGTACCAACTTCTGCAGTTTGCCTAGGGTCTGAAGCGATGGGTCTTCCTACCTAGTTTCCCACAACCGCTAAGCTAATTATACATGGTAGATTGAGGACCAGGATGTTAAAGTAAAGCCTTGTCTAATTTGAGCAATCCAAAAGAGGCCAAGATAATTAGAATTCGAGTCAGATGCACAGAGCCTCATGGAGTCAGGAAGCAGAGAGGACTAATGGAAACTGTTCCGTGCTGTCAACCTATACCCTAGAAAGGACACAGGCTTCTCCTCAAAATCTCTATCTGAGATTGCTCAAAGAAAGAGGAACAGTGGTAGCAGCATAAGGTCTTGGTCTCACCACTAATTAACCATGAATCCCAGATAAGACATCACAGTACCTGAGCCCTGAGCTCTCAGGTCTTAAAGAAGAATGCTGGGTGTGGTTATTAATTAAAATGAGTCATCTTCATTCAACCCAACTTGATTGTGTTACTTAACCCAACATGTCTCTAAGAATTTGTGTGCCTGTGTGTGTGAAGGGGCAGGGGGAAGGAAGCATTTCCCAAAACAATAACACCATGGGTTTGAAGGCATGACCAGTGCATTGCTGGGTAGAGTAATCCTAATGGGTAGGATTAAACCTACCTAATGGGTAGGTAGGAAGATGGCATTATTTGGAAATGGTGAAAGGAAGTAAGTGGGACCTAATCAGAAGTAGTGGCTAACTGGAGTGTGTCTTTCTAGGCAGCATCTCGCATGAGCCTTTTGGAATGAAAATATGCAGCAACCACCAAGCAATAACAGATAGGGCCCCTGAAACTCTCAGCCGGAGTATTTCCTTCCTTATGTTGTAACAGACATTTCTTTTTGGTAATACAAAGTATCACAGTGGGGTAGGCCAAAAATAGTAGGGCATATTGACACACACATGAAATCCCAGCACTGGAAAGCAGAAATGGTCCTTGTGCCTTGCCTAGCCAGACATTTGCTGAGTTACAGGTTAAGTGAGAAATCTTATCTCATAAAACTAAATGAGCGCAATAGAGAAAGACATGGACTTGTAATCTACATGTTAACTTATGAGCTAACACAGACACACACAACGCACACACACACACAAACACACACACACACACAGAGGCATGTACACATGCACATACACACACTAAAACATGCCATATACTCACATAGGACCACACACACTCTCATATACATATAAAACACATGCCATATATATATATATATATATATATATATATATATATATATATATATATATATATATATATACTACACATACATATACACACACATCATATCTTTTATCTCTCTCACACACACCACCAACACGACCACGCATAGATAGAGAAAGAGGGAGACAGAAATGAAAGAGAGACAAACACATTGAAGAAATAGAATCAGGATCTTCTCAGAACAAATAGTTGTAGCTCTGTCTTAATAGTGTCACCTAATTTCAGACTTCCCAGATGGAAAAGAACTTTACTGATGGTCACCCCAGAATTAATGTGGTTCTAATGGTCACTAAAACAGCATGATTGTGCTAAGTAGTCTGAAAATAGAGCGAATTTAACACAGCTCTGGCCTGAGCAGGTAGGTGACTGCACTTACATCTTTATGCCCACACTCCCTGCTAATCCACCACAGCTTAAAATACTGTCTGCTGAGGGACTTTGCCTATCAGCTAGCTTGATAGCTGATTTAAAATAGCAACAGTAATAGACAGTACCGGACTGTTAAAAGTCAAGTAAGGAGTTAGGTGGGCAAGGACTAAAATGCCAAAGGACCAGGTTTTAAGAGATTCTAGTTAAAGACATACTTGCAACTTCCATTTTTAACTTATTTACTGGTTATGTGCATGTGTGTGCATGAAAGTATCATGGTGCAAAGGTAGCTAACATCAGAGAATAACTTCAAGAAGAAAGTTCTCTCATTCTACTACAGGATTCAAGAATGAAATTTTGGTTGTCTATTAGGCTTAGAGGGCAAGTACATTTATGTGCTGAGACATTTCATAGCCAATGTTTGAAGATTTTGAAAGCCAGAATATCCCTCGTGATTTGCAATCTTCTGGCTTCCTCGGGAAACAGGCATACATGTGGTACACAGATATTCATGCAGGCAAAACATCAATACATACACAATAAATACATAAAAATTTAAATTTATTCTTTACAAAGAAAGAAAAGCACACATATAAATGAAAGTGTTATAACATAAATATAAATATTATAAATGTTTATCTTTGTGTAAGATTTTGATGATTTTTTAACTTTATTTTAATCACAGTTACAGATATGAACCGGACTATAAATTTTAAGAGAATTTTTATCAGTGATTATATTTATGGTTTCCTTTTCTATAATTTTATTTGTCACCATGAAATGAAGCCATTATACATTTTCAATGATAAAATAAAATGAAATTTTTAATAATTACAATGTTTTAGAACACTGATTATTGCCTTCTTACAGGAAAAAATTATAAAATTTTATTTGGCAGCTTTTGCTTTTATATGTCTTTTTATGTTTTCCTTTCATGTATGTTTTCTTGGCTTTCAAGTTTGTCCTTTCAATTATTTTTGTATTAAAGAAATACCTCCCCCAATGGAGGAGCTAGAGAAAATACCCAAGGAGCTGAAGGGGTCTGCAACCCTATAGGTGGAACAACAATATGAACTAACCAGAACCCTCAGAGCTCGTATCTCTAGCTGCATATGTAGCAGAAGATGGCCTAGTCGGCCATCATTGGGAAGAGAGGCCCCTAGGTCTTGCAAACTTTTTATGCCCCAGTACAAGTGAACACCAGGGCCAAGAAGTGGAAGTGGGTGGGTAGGGGAGCAGGGCATGGGGAGGGTATAGGGAACTTTTGGGATAGCATTTGAAATGTAAATAAAGAAAATATCTAATAAAAAATAATTTAAAAAAAAAACAGAAATACCTCAGAGCTGAGTTGGTACAGGCCTATCATCCCTGTCTCTTGGAGGCAGAAGAAGGGTTTTAAGTTTGAGGCCAGCATGCCTCCACAATGAAATCCTGTCTTATAACAAAACACAGCAGAGAAGAAACATTTAAATAAAATACTATTTTCTCTAACTTAACTACACTTTTATCTCTTCAATAACTACCATTTCTTGCAACTGTGTACAATTGTATTATCAAGCAAAGAAAAATATTTGATCTCAAATGATCTTTCTTCCACTCTCAAGTCAATTGAAGATGAATTTCTCAGTCCTGATTTCTTGAGTTCAAAAAATGAAAGAAAACTGCCCAGAGGTCTAGTAACTAGAGTCTACATCTTTCAGCTTTCCTGTTGGGATGCTCCATTGTCTTAATACTATGTCTTCTCATGGTTTCCCTTTCTTCTCATGAGGAATAACGAACCAGTCAGCAGCATCCAGCAGGCTGTTTGTTTGTTTGTTTGTTTGTTTTGTTTTTGTTTTCTGTCAGTTCCCCTGGATTCTCCTCTCACTCTGGAGATTCACCATCTGCTTCTCACAGGTACTTTGTTCTACCTGCTCTCTCAGCTCAGCAGGGTATGACTTTTTTCCCCTAGAAGCAACCATTTCATGCAGGTAAGAGAAGTGGTGATAGCAAGTGACAAATGCACCATTTTTTCCTTAAATAACACGATTGCCACAGGCTTGGGCTGAGTATTACCTGTTCCTAAGGCAGAAGGGATCATGTTGGCTGCAGAGATGTGTGGCCATCTCCCACTCTAATATCAGCATCTGCATTTTCCCACTTTCCTTTGGTCCGCCAATCCCTCCCTTCTCACATTGCAATCTACCATCAAAGTACCTGTAATCTTTCTCTTTCTTTCAATGTCAATATGACTTTAAGAGACTAGATGCCCCAAAGAAAGTGTGTGTTTCTTCAATCTGTTTCCTTACACTAGCACTGGCTAGAGTCAAAAACAAACAAAAACAAAATAACATCAACAACAAAAACCTAGGGCTTGTTCTGTTTTACTTCTATGATGCCAACTTACCATATACACTTGGTCACTCTATGCATTCCACATGTATAAGCAGAACACAGCCACCCAGGCACACATATGTGCAAACATACATAATTATATATAAATATTATTTGGATCTAACATCTGAAATCACAACCTTCTTTTAGCAAAATGGATAGACTTGGAGTGTATAATATTAAGTGAGATCACACAATCTTGGAAAAAAATAAACCACATGCTCTCCCTCATCTGTAGATACTGGTGTGTGTGTGTGTGTGTGTGTGTGTGTGTGTGTGTGTGTGTGTGTGTGTGTGTGTGAGAGAGAGAGAGAGAGAGAGAGAGAGAGAGAGAGAGAGAGAGAATGTCTCTGTGTGTCTGTGTGTATACACACATATTAATGTATGTGTAGGTATAGTATAACATGTAGAAAGGAGAACAAGACAGGATAAGTGTAAGGTGACAAGGAAGAAATGAATGCAGGTTAAAAGACACTTGAATCATGAAAGAGAATATAAAGCTAATCATTTTCCCAGTTTTAACTCTGCCATGATTTTTGTTTTGTTTTGTCGCTGTTATTTTTTTGGGAGGGTTGTTTTTTGTTTTTGTTTGTTTGTTTGTTTGTTTGTTTGTTTGCTTTGTTCAGACAGGATTTCTCTGTATAATAGTTCTAATTGTCTTAAAAATAGACTGGGCTGGCCTCAAACTCACAAAGGGCTGTCTACTCTGCCTCCCAAGTTTGGTGATTAAAGGCATGCACCACCATGCCCTGGATATTTTTTCTTCCTTGCTGTGGATAAATGCATTAAAGTGTAATTGGCAAAGTATAAAACCCTAAGTGAAGCATCGTGTCTTCTGAATGGACATTCTAACTATACAGATGTTTGTTAAGATGTATAGAGATGTATAGAGCAAGTCTTTGCTTGAGTGGCTGAGTTCATGTAACCATATGATGATTTTGTGAGTTCATAACAGTAAAGTGCATTTATACTTAAAAACCATTCTTGCCAACAACAAAAGAAAAATGAAAATGGAAGACCAATGGTCTCAATTAATCTGGATCCCAGAGGTCTCTCAGACACTGGATCACCAACCATGCAGCATACAACAGCTGACATGAGGCCCCCAACACATATACAGCAGAGGACTGCTGGGTATGGATTCAGTCAGAGAAGATGCACCTAACCCTCAAGAGACTGGAGGCCCCAGGGAGTTTAAAGGTCTGGGGGAGGGGCGTTGAGGGGAGAACATCCTCTTGTAGACAGGGGTGTGTGGAGAAGATATGGGATGAGGAACAGTCAGAGGGTGCATCAGGAGGGCAATAAGAGCATTATTTGACCACACTATGTGATTATGTTAATATACATTGTGATAGTTTGTATATGCTTGGACCAGTGAGTGGTGCTATTTGGAGGTGTGGCCTTGTTGCAGAAGGTGTGGTTTTGCTGAAGTAGATGTGTCACTGTGGGAGTAGGCTTTAATACCCTCACCCTAGCTGCCTGGAAGCCAGTCTTCTACTAGCAGCCTTCAGATGAAGATGTAAAACTCTCAGCTCTGCCTGCACCATACCTGCCTGGACGCTACCATGTTTCCAACTTGATGATAATGGACTGAACTTCTGTAAGCCAGCCTCAATTAAATGTTGTCCTTAAACACACACACACACACACACACACACACACACACACACACACACACACACACCTGGGTCCTGTGGAAGAGTATCTCTCCAGCCCCATTAAATATTTTTTTAAATATTCATTTTCAATTTCTGTGAATAATTATTTCAATTTGATGACGATTGCATTAAAGTTGTGAATTGTTTTTGATGGTGTGGTCATTTTCACAATACTAATCCTAGCAATCTTCATGTGTTAGATGTCTTTCCATCTTCTGGTATATTCTTCAACTTTTTTCTCCTTTTTTTAAAGTTTTTATTATATATATTTCACATCCTTTGTTAGGTTTATCCCAAGTTATATATATTTTAGGCAATTTTGAATGACATTATTTCCCTGTTTCTTTCTTAGTATATTTCTTTTTGGTATATAGGAAAGCTACTAATTTCAGTATTTTAATTTTGTAACCTGGTCTTTTGCTGAAATATTTATTCTGCAACAGATTTAAAATGTTCTGTCATGATCAAAGTATTCTCCATTCTTCTTAAAATTTAAGTTATTATATTTAAGTGTGTGGGTTTTATGCCTGCATGTTTTATGTGCATGGCATACATTCCTTGTGCCCAGAGAAGCCAGACAAGGGCATCAGACCCTCCTGGAACTGAAGTGAATGATGATTGTGAGCTGTGGCTCCAAGTTCTGTCTCACTTTAGAGTATGTGAACTCCACTTAGGCACATGAAACACATAGCCTTAGGTTTCATTTTACCCTCCTCAGCCATTAGGTGATGGGCTTGCAGAAAGCACTGATGCACCACTCAGGGATGGAAGAACAAGGGGTGAAAGAAAAGTGCAGCCTAAGATGGGGACGCCAGCCCAAGTGAGAAACGGCACCAGCTGAGACAGAAGAGTCAGGGATTCGCAAACTCCCAGAAATTGAGACACCCCTGGAAACCACAAGGAGTCAGGAATGGAGGGGAAAACTCCAGTTTAGCTCAGGGGGGTGAGTGTTCAGAAACACAGAAGGGACTTCTGTGGGACACTTAAGCAGAGGCTCTATAGCAGGAAGTCTGCCCAGAGTGGTTCTAGATAAAAGAGAGTCCTTTGTTCCAAACTATTTATTGATTGTTCATCATGGAGAATAAACCCATACCACTTCTTCAGGGTAGACAATAGATTAAATACTTTTTGCAGGAAGGAATGTCTAGGAAGGGAAGCCTATTAGCTAAACCCTCAGGGCCCAACTAGATACCTCATTAGCATGCAGAAGCCTGTGTTCTGTGCTATGTGACCAGTGGTCACATTCTTTATGTAGGGAGTTGTAATCACGTGGTCCAGGCCAGGAATCTGGTTGAGAATATGTGAAACACCTCTCATCCTCTGGTACGAGGTGCCAGGGTTTCTGAACCCACTCAAACTTACCACATTTCCTGGCACAGTCTACTGCCCCACAGTGAACCACCACGTGAGTGCTGGAAATCAAACCTGGGTCCTCTGGTAGAGCAGCCAGTGCTCTTAATTGCTGGCTCTCTCTTCAACCCCAACACCTTCTCGTCTCAAACGCTACATACACAATCCCAAGACATGGCCCTTGCTCCTTTAGAATTCATCTTAAACATGATGAAAACTGGAGTCTAGTACTTATTATTTCCTACTTGGATCCTACAAGCTGTCAAGCACATTTATGAAAGAAATTTATTTCCATTGATTTGAATCCACTTGCATTGTGTTTAATTCTCATATAGCCTGAGATCTAATTCTTTACTCATCCTGTTCTACTGCCATATTAATTTGACTGCAGTGACTATACGGTTTCTCCTATCTGAAGCAAATCTTGACTGCCCTTGGCTACTATGTAAAGTGCAATTGTTTTATTCTAAATAAAACAAATCGACTTTAAAATGAAGTATTGATTCTAATTGGAAGTTTATTTAAAATAAGCATTCATTTGGAAAGCTTTTCAAGGACAGCAACCGAGCACTTGTTCCATTTGTTTAGACCTTGGTTTACCTTTTCAGATAAATTCTTATGCCATTTGTTATTTTTTTTCATGGTTTGCACTTTTGGTGATCATATTCATTCACTAGATGAGTGTTTATTTTTAAGTATCTACTGTGTTCCAGAACAAAGAACACTGACATAAATCACAATCTCCACTCAGGAGTAGGTGACATATTGGCTTAAATCCACTCGTTGCTATCACAACAGAATATCAAACTGAATAATTATAAGCAATCTTTAGCTCACACAAATCAAGACTCTGAAGTGTGCAAAAGCATGTATGATGCTGGCATCTGGCAACTGACCTGTTAACATGGAGGGAGAGCAAGTGAGCCTGAGGGAAACAGACAGAGAGGAAACTATTAATACACCACCAGGGGCCACCAGGGGCCACCAGGGGCCGCCAGGGGCCCACTTGCTGGTCCCTGCCCCATTTATATTAGGGGGACGTTAATTCATTCCAGGACATCTGCCTTTTAAAAACAATTATTCATATATACATATTTGTTTGTGTGTGTACACACACATGTGCGTGTGTATCTAGTGCATATATTGCACCATGTACATGCAAGAGCCCTCAGAGGTCAGAATAGAGCATCAAATTCCCTAGAACTGGAATTGCAGATAGCTATGAGCTACCATGTAGATGCTGGTTATCAAATTCAGGTCCTCTGCAAGAATAACTATGTTTCTAACCCCTAAACCATCTGTCCAATCTGCTAATCACCTTTTATTGGTCCTGTCTCTTAAAAACAATTCAGTGGCAATTAAATCCAAGAAGCATGTGTAGACAGTCAAACCATAACAAACATTTTTTTTCAGTTTCTTTTCTTTATTTTAAATAAATTTTATTTATGCAATATGTGTTTGTGTGTGTGTGTGTGTGTGTGTGCATGTATGTTAAGAAGACAACTTATATGAATTGATTCTTGCTTTCTATCTTATGGGTCTTATGATCTAACTCAAGTCATCAAGATTCATAGTAAGGCAAAAGCCTTTGCCTGCTGAACAATTTCACCAGGCCACTTGGGTCAATTCTAAGTTTATTTTTAATGTAATAGAAATTCTTGCTTTTGAATGTCAACACATTGCCAAATTCTTTAGATTTAATTGTGCATCTATGTATATGTCTGTGTCTGAGTCTGTGTCTGAGACTCTGTGTGTGTGTGTGTGTGTGTGTGTGTGTGTGTGTGTGTGTGTGTGTGTGTGAAGGTGCGCACTGAGATTAGATCCTCTAGAGTTGGGGCTATAGGCTGACTGATATGGATGCTGGAAACTAAAACTCTTACCCTCTGATAGAATAGTAAATGCTCTCAACTGCTAAGCAATCTCTTCAGCCACTCAAATTAATTCTTGTGTTTAGTTAGATCATTTAGGCTGGAAAATTTATTTTCATTCATATGTATATATATATATATATATATATATATATATATATATATATATATATATATATATGGTTTTATTTTGCTACTTACTAGAACGTCCAAAATAGTATTAACTATTAGAAGCAGTAAAGAGCAAAACTAGGTAGTTCTGACCTTGAAGTTGTTATTGGCTTTAGGTAAACAGGCTTTCCATACTTAAGGATGTCCTTTCCCTATTTTATTTAGATTTATATCAGCACTGACATGTCCACAATTATGGAATCTTTATATGACTTTTCTTCTTTATTGATTTGGTAAACAGTGCTGATATCATAACCCTTGCCATCCTAAAATCAACTCAATTATTTTTATTATTATTAATTTGTTTGGTAGCCTTGCTCTAACACTACCTGGAGATCCAGAAATCAGAAGTCATAGAGCCCAGAGCCCTAGGATATAACCAATCATAACTGGCAGAAAAGGGTGGGTGAATGGGACAATATGATGCCTAATGACATTCTGCTATACTCAACTTATTATTTGGTGGGATTTTTATTTATGTAATTTTTATATGATATTTATATTTTATATTAATTGATTAATTTACTTTAATCAAAATTGTACTTTTCCCTCCCTCCTTTTAACCTTCTTATTTTTCATCTACATATTTAAGATTTCCATTTAACAGACCATGTAACCTGCTCACAGACCTTTGCTCTCTGCTTCCCCCAGACCAAATCCCTAAGGCTCATCCCTAGTGCTGCAACAGAACACCAGCTATAGCCTCCCTTACCCTCTGTTCAAATCCTTGTAAATCCCAGAAACATTCCCTCCTATCATTCTTGCCCCACTTGTCACTGTGTCTGAGCCCCCAACCCAACCACAGGCCTGCCAGAAAAGCAGGTCGATGCCTGCAGACCTTCTTTGTTCCCTCTGTTTCCCTTCACACAATTAGCTCAGTCTCTTCAATAACACCGCAAAAGATCAACAGCTATAGCCTCCTTTCCCCTCCAGCTCTGAACTTCTGTGGATCCCAGAGACCATCTCCTGACCTCCTTACCTGCATTTGTCACTGCATCCCAATCTCTGATACCAACAGTCATTCCCTGTGACCACATCAGCCAAGCACACAAGTAAAACAAGCAACACAGCCATCCACACTCTGAAAA
This sequence comes from Mus minutoides, assembly GCA_902729485.2. Classification (NCBI taxonomy): domain Eukaryota; kingdom Metazoa; phylum Chordata; class Mammalia; order Rodentia; family Muridae; genus Mus; species Mus minutoides. The sequence continues at coordinate 5,672,011 of LR749490.1, forward strand.
TCCAGAGAGGGAAAAGAAACCAAGGGACAAAACTCCCACCTAACAAAGATAGACCCAGTAATCAGCATCTACACCTACAGTCACCCTAAACCTAAATGTCTAAATGCCAGCTTAAGAACACAATCAATAACATCCAGGACAGAAGGTCTCCACTAGAGCCCAAATACCTTACCACAGCAGGCTCTGAATATTCCAACATGGTCGAAGCACACACAAAAAAAACCTTTGAAAACAACACTCTATGACAATGATAGAGGTCCTGAAAGGGGAAATTAATAAATCCTTTAAAGAAATACAGGCAAATATAAACAATTGGAGGAAATAAATAAATCCCTTAAAGAAAGCTCCCCCAAAAGCAGAATGCCATGTAGAACTGAACATTAAATAGATTCCAACCAGAAAAAAAGTACTCTTAGCACACACTAATCAAAACACCAAGCATACATAACAAAGACAATTCAAAGCTGAATGGGAAAAAGACCAAATAACATATAAAGGCATTAAAACACACACACACACACACACACACACACACACACACACACACAGTTGAAGTAAACAAATAAAACTGTTTAAGACCTGAAAATGGAAATAGAATCAATAAAGAAAACACAAACTGAGAGAACTCAGGAAATTAAAATTTTAAAAAATTGGAAAGGAGCTACAGAGTCAAACTTCAACAACAGAATACAAGAGATGGAAGAATTTTAGGCACTATTAATACAATAGAAGAAATGAATGCATTGGTCAAATAAAATGTTAAATCTAAAAAGTTCCTGACATATAACATCCAGTAAATACAGGGTGCTATGAAAAGACCAAACCTAAGAATAATAGGAATAGAGGAAGGAGAAGAATCCCAGCTCAAAGGTCCAGAAAATATTTTCAACTAAATCATAGGAGAAAAATTTCCTTACCTAAATAAGGTGATGTCTATCAAGGTACAAGAAGAATACTGAACACCAAATAGATTCAACCAGGAAAACAAAAGTCCCCCATCATATACTAATCAAATTACCAAACATACATGACAAAGAAAGACTATTAAAAGCAGAGAGGGAAAAAGGCCAAATAACATATAAAGGCAGCCTATCAGAATTACAGTTGACTTCTCAGTGAAGACTGTAAAAGTCAGAAGGGTATGGAGACAGATGAGCTACAGACTCAAAGAGATCACAGATGCCAGCTCAGACTGCTATACCCAGCAAAATTTTCAGTCACTATAGATGAAGAAAATAAGATATTCCATGATAAGATCTAATTTTTAAAATTTTTATGTATAAATCCAGCCCTAAAACAGGTGCTAAAGGAAAACTCCAACCTAGGGATGTTAACTACCCATATGAAAATACAGGAAATAAATAAAATGACAACAGCAAAATAACAGGGATAAACAATCTTTGGTCATTGATATCTCTCAATATAAATGATTTCAATATCCCAATAAAAAAGACTAAAAAAATGGGTGTGAAAATAGTATCCAACCTTATGCTGCATCGAAGAGACACACCTCAGTATCAAAAATAGATGTTTGTCTTCAGGTTAAAATGTTGAAAACAATTATTCCAACCGAAGTGTGCTAAGAAACAAGCTGACGTAGCCATGTCAAAATCGAACAAAATATTCTCAAACCAAAACTTTATCAAGACTCTTCATTTTTGTAAAAGAAACACTACTACAGCTAAAATCACATATTGACCATCACACACTGATAGGAATCTACAGTGCCCCACTCTCACCAATGGACAAGTAATCCAGATGAAAACTAAACAGAAATACTGGATCTAACAGATGTAATGGACCTAACAGATATTTACAGAACATTTCTTCCAAGCACAAAGGAATATACCTACTTCTCTGAAACTCATGAAACTTTCTTCAAAATTTGCCACATATACAAAGCAAGTCTCAACAGATACAAGAAAATTGAAATAACACCTTGCCTTCCATCAGGCCACCAAAAATTAAAGCTGGATATTAAAAACAGCAGAAACAACAGAATGCTTATAAACTCATGGAAAGGAAACAACTCTCTACTCAATAAAAAATGGATCAATATTCAGTCACTAAACTCAGACACTATTGCATAGGACAGCAAGTGTTTACTGAAGGGACCCTGATATAGCTGTCTCATACAGAAGTGGATGCTCACAGTCATCTATAAGATGGAGCATGGGTCCCACATTGGAGAAGCTAGAGATAGAACCCCAGGAGCTGAAGGGGTCTGCAACCCTAGAAGAGGAACAACAATATGAACTAACCAGAAACCCCGAACTCGTGTCTCTAGCTCCATATGTAGGAGAAGATGGCCTAGTCGGCCATCATTGGGAGGAGAGGCCCCTTGGTATTGCAATCTTTATATGCCCCAATACAGGGGAACGCCAGGGCCAAGAAGTGGGAGTGGGTGGGCAGGGGAACAGGGAGGTGGGAGCGGGGAGGGAATTTTCGGGATAGCATTTGAAATGTAAATTAAGAAAATATCTAATAAAAAAATTGGAAAAAATGGATCAAGACAGAAAGAAAGAAAAAAATTAAAGAATTCAGTGAAAATTAATACAGAGCACACCCAAACTTACAGACACACACAAAAAAAAAAATGGTGCTAAGAGGAAGGTTCATAGTACTAAGTGCCCACGGGGTGAGGGTTGGGGGGAGATCTCAGACTACCAACTTAACAGTATACCTGAAAACTCTAGAACAAGAGTAACAAGTGCACCCCAGAGGAGTAGATGTTAAGCAATAATCAAACTAAGGGCAGAAATCAATGAAATGGAAACCAAGAGAAAATATACTGAACCAATAAAACGAAGAGTTGGTTCTTTGAGAAAAATCAACAAAGTAGACAAACCCTTATGTAAACTAACTAAAAGGCAGAGGGAGAATATCCAAATTAACAAAACCTGAAATGAGAAGGGGGACATAACAACAGACACTGAGGAAATTCAGAGAATCATAAGGACATGCTTTAAAAACATATACTCCACAAATTGAAAAATCTAAAACAAATAAATAATTTTCTCCATGGTAACAATGAACAAATTTAAGTCAATACTGAGTAAACTATTTAAATAGACTTAAAACTCCAAATGAAATAGAAACAGTCATTAAAAGCCTCCCAACCAAAATAAACCCAAGGTCAAAGGGTGTCAGTGAAGAATTCCCAAGGTCAAATGGTGTTAGTGAAGAATTCTGTCAGACTTTCATAGTTAACACCAATAATACACAAGTTATTCCACAAAATAAAAACAGAAGAGAAATTGCCCAATTCATTTTATGACACTGTAGTTAACCTGATATTGAAACCATATAAAGACCCAATAAAGAAGGAGAATTACAGACCAGGTTCCCTTATGAACATAAATGCAAACATACTCAATAAAATATTTGCAAACCCAATCTAAGAATATATCAAAAGATTATCCACCTTGATCAAGTAGTTTCATCCCAAAGATTCAGGGCTGGTTCAACATACACAAATCATTAAATTAAATCCACCATATAAACAAACTGAAAGAAAAAAAAAAACAGATTATCATTTCATTGGATATAGAGAAGGTATTAAACAAAAATCCAATACTCCTTCATGATAAAAGTTCTGGAGAGATTAGGGATACAAGGTACATACTTCAACATAATAAAGGCAAATTTTCGGTAAGCCTATAGTCAACATTAAACTAAATGGAGAGAAAGCAATTCCACCAAAATCAAGAAAAAGACCAGGTTGTTTATTCTCTCTGTATCTATTCTTGAAGGTTTAGCTAGAGTAAGACAACTGAAGATCAAGTGGATACAAAGTGGAAAAGTAAAAGTCAAAGTATCTTTGCAGATAATATTATACTACACATAAGTGACCCTAAACATCCACTACAGAACACTTAACAGCTGACAAACACTCTCAAGGAAGTGGCTGGATATAAGAATAATTATAAAAAAAAAAAATCAGTGGCCCTATTATATACAAACAGCAAATGGACTGAGAAAGAAATCAGGGAGCAACACTTTCCACAATAGCCTCAAATAATATCTTGGGTTAATTCTGACCAACCAAATGAAAGCCTTGTATGATAAAAACTTAAAGTCTTTGAGGAAAGAAATTGATGAAGGCATCAGAAGATGGAAAGATCCTCTTAGCTCAGTAGGATTAACATAATAAAAATGGACATCCTACCTGACTTAGTTAGGGTTTTACTGCTGTGAGCAGACATCATGACCAATGCAAGTCTTATAAAGGACAAAATTTAATTGGGACTGGCTTACAGGTTCAGAGGTTCAGTCCATTATCATCAAGGTAGGAACATGGTAGCATCCAGACAGGCATGGTTCAGGAGGAGTTGAGAGTTCTACATCTTCATCTGTAGGCAGCTAGCAAAATACTGGCTTCCTGGCAGCTAGGATGAGGGTCTTAAAGCCCACACCTACAGTGTCACACCTACTCCAACAAGGCCATACCTACTCCAACAGGACCACACCCTCTAATAGTGCCACTCCCTGGGGCAAGCATATACAAACCATCACACTACCAAAAGCAATCAATAGATTCAATGCAATCGCCAACAAAATTCCAAAATAATTCTTTACAGACCTTGAAAGGACAACTCAACTTTATATGGGAAGGACTTCTCAACTTCAGGTGGAAACAAACAAACAAACAAACAAACAAACAAAAAAAAACCACAAGATAGCTAGACTAATAAAATAATTCCTGGACAAGATAGCTAGAACAATAAAATAATTCCTGGAGGTATTATCATCTCTGATTTCAAGTTGTACTACAAAGCTATAGTAACTAAAAAGGACACTGTATCAGCAAAAAAGACACATTGATCGATGGACTCGAATTGAAAACCCATAAATCTACACACATACACCTGATATTTGATAAAGAAGCCAGAAATATGTACACAGGGAAAAAAAGACTTCATCTTTACAAGGTGTGATTTTCAAACTGGATGCCTACATGTAGAAGAATCCAAACAGAAAAATAGATCCATAGTTATCACTCTGAAAAAAATCTCAGGTCCAAGTGGATCAAAGACCTGAACTTAAAACTGGATACACTGAACCTTATAGAAAAGAAGATGGGCGAAGAGCCTTGAATGCATTGGCATAGGAGACAACTTTCTGAACAGAACACCAGTAGCACAGTCACTAAGGTCAACAATTAATAAACGGGACTTCATGAAACTGAAAAGCTTCCATAAGGCAAAGGATATTATCAGTTGGTCAAAGAGGCAACCTACAGAATGGGAAAAGATGTTCACCAATTCCACATCTGATAGAGGACTAGTATTCAAACTAAGTAAAGAACTAAAGAAACTAAATATTTAAATCAAATAATCCAATTTAAAAAATGGAATATAAATCCAAACAGGTAACTCTCAGAGGAATCTCAAATGGCTGAGAAATAATTAATGTTCAGCATCCATAGTCATCAGGAAAGTGCAAATCAAAACTAATATGAGATTCCAACTTATACCTGTCTGAAAGGCTAAGATCATTAACACAAGTGACATCTGATGCTGGTGATGCTGGGAGCAAAGAGGACACTTCTCTATTGCTTGTGGGAGTCCTAACTTGTACAGCCACTATAGAAATCTATATAGTGGCTCCTCAGAGAATTGAGAACGGATCTACCTTAAGATCCAGCTATACCACTCTTTCATATATACCCAAACAACACACTGTCCTATCATAATAATACTCAGCTATGTTCACTGCAGCTTTATTCATAACAGCCATAAACTGGAAAGAACCTAAATGTCCCTCAATAGAAGAATGAATAAACAAAATTTATACAATGGAATCTTACTCAGCTGGAATTTAACTCAGCTGTTTAAAAAAATGACACCATGAAATTTGCAGCCAAATGGATGTAACTAGAAAAATCATCCTGAGTGAGTTAACCCAGACCCAGAAAGCCAAAATGGTATATATTCTCCTATAAGTGGATATTAGACATTAAGGAAATAATAACCAAGGTATACTCCATAAAACCAGAGAGGATAGGTAAAAAGGAGGGTTAGGGGAGAAGCATATATTTCTGTGGGAAGGGGAAATAGAACAGATTTTTTTGTGGGTGTACTGTGGGCAAGTGGGGATGGGAGCAGGAGGGATCAGAAGATGGAGGGAGAGGAGATGGAAGGAGAGAGTGCAGAGACAAATGGCTGTAATTGAAGGACATTTTGGGGGATGATGTGGAAAATTAGCACAGTAGAAACTTCCTAGAATTTATGAGGGTGACCCTAGGGAAGACTCTAATTAAGGGGGAGTGGGAGGGGTAGGTAAGGAGTTGTAACTGTCTATCTCTTATAGCCCAGCAAAGTTTTCATTGTCCAGAGTGGATTACATTGAGCTGTGTGGTTGGCTGAGGGGGGTTGGTCCTGTTGAGATCTCCAAACAACCCAGGCCAATGTTAGGGCAGAAGGTTGTTCTCCACAAATTGAAAATGGGCCCCCATTGCTCGAGGAAAACATCCACAAAGCTCATTGAGCATAGAGAGGTCAAGTTGGAGCCTTTTTCCTACATTGTAGTCTCTTTGATGTAGGAAGATACACTGCAGGCTACGGAAAGAGAAAAGTGGTCATAAAACCTTTGACCAACAGTCTTTACTGACTGCAAATGTGCTGGGGTACTGGTGGTGCAGAGCTTGTGGGAATGGCCAAACAATGTTTGGTTAACTAGTGGCCCACTTCCTGAGAGGAAGCACATGCCTGACACTGCCTGGAAGGCCAGGAACCAGACTAATAGCCCAGAGCCCTAGGGTAGAACCAAGCACAATTGATCTTTAAAAAGATATTTTTCTTTTACTTCTTGCTTTTTTTTTTGAAGTATTCATACTCAGTAAGAGATAGGTACGGTATTCCCATATGATTTTGAATGTCAAGTTTTCATGTTACATTTACACTGAATTCATTAAGTGGATCATATAGCTTACATTCTAACCTCCCCCAAATTACCTCCCCAACGATGTAGTGTTTTGATGATTCAAAATGTGGTCCATTGGTGAGTAGCTTTAGTACTAAGTAGGGATTTATGCAAAAGGCATAATTCTAGCTGAGATCTAGTCTGAATCAAAACAAAACAAAACAAAAAACAGAAAACACACCATCAACATGCCCAGGTGCCCTGTGTTTGCAGGAAGGCTGGAGCCACTTCTTTTAAAGGTTCTATCAAACTTGAAATGGAGCCATCCAGTCATACAGCTTGTATTTAATTCTCCCCTAATTGTCCACAATCAAGGGTTCTACCACTCGAACAAGATTTGGCATTTTACATTATCAAAGAAGTTACCTGCATCTTTATAACTTCATTCCCATGGACTGGCACTCTCCATGTGCTGTTATTCTCCTCCATCATGGAGATGATGGGTTCTTTCCTCATCTAACATTCTTTCTGTCAGAGTCATAAATGGTTCATCTTCCTGAATTCTTCAAACAACCCACAATTGGAGTCAACTTGTAGGAGCCATTCAAAACGTACACAGCAGGGTAGAGAAGCCTACAACAAAACCTAGGCAAACTCAAGTCCCAGGAACCAAGGCTTTGGGACTAATGAGTAATGAACTGGTTTGCAAGCTTCCACCTTAGCTGCCCCTTTGAGTGGTTAAGCACTTTCTCAAGGCACTGTATTGCCTCTGTAAGTGAATACCTGTGTTGCTTCACAGTGGCATGCTAATATGCAGGATCTCACTAGAGGTTTAAATCTTAACTGACTAACAGATACTCTTTCATCAAAGGAAAATTGGTTCCTGGCCTTGTTTTTTTTACATATTGAGGTCATATAGAGTTCTCAGAGAGCCCCCTCAAAATAGCCAAGGATCGTGAAAGGACATGATTGTAGCATAGTGGAGCACCCTTTTTACAGCAAGAGTGACAAAACCAAAACTTTAGCCATATCCATATACCGAATGTGAAAATTTCAGATTCTCATCCTAAGCCCACTAACTTTGTGACTTCTCCAAGGATTCTATTTGCCCTTTTAAAAAAAATATATGAAAAACATATCCATTATATGTCAATATGTCTTCCCCTTTGCAAATATTCTAATCAGAAAGGATTTCAAAAGTCACATGCCTGTAAGCTTTGCACTCAAATTGACCCAGGATTAGGATAATTGCATATATATTATTATATATAGTATAATTTGTGTTTGGGGGTTTTCAGCTCACTGATGGACTAGTTTCAAGTTCATCATTTTTGGGGGTTATTACTAAGATGCCCTTCACAAAGTTAATTTGAATCTTGTGTTGCAGACCAGAGATTTTCGATCTATAACAATCTATTTTATAAGCATTCACAGAAGCAAGTGCTTGCATTGCGGTCTTTCTTTTGTGGTATATTTAGGTCTCTTTTAAGTATCTGGACTCAAAACCAGCTTAGCCTCATATTCCTGGCAGCCCTTTGCTGAGCACATTCTTAGCTTCCAATAAGTAGTGCTGAGTACTGAAAAGAGGATGTGATCCTGTGTCCTACCTATGAGAATTTGCCAGTTATCGGTGGACAATGTTTTCCCCTCTAATCAAAATGTTCCTTTCTTAAACCCCATGGTGGAACATGAATAAGAAAGATGAGACACCAGAAGTAGTGAGAGGATGTTCATTGCATTTGAAAGTTTCAGAACTAAAACACTCAAGAATGGAGCTTTTGACATTGAAATCTTCCACAGGCAGAAGATGTTTGGTATAAAGCAAACAAGAAGTAAAAAGCAGCCTTTTTAAGATCTTGGATTCATTACTGCTGGTTTTTTTTTCCCCTTCTGGGAATGAAATCTAACTCTAAATCCTAAATATCCTGCAGTATATGTTCTTTGACTTAAAGTCCTAGAAAAATAAGACAATGGCTTAATAATGGTTCTGGTTTTTTTTTTTTTTTGTCTGAATATTAAGTTTGCCATGCACAGCTCCCCTCCCCGTACTTCCTCAAAATGTTCCTTTAAAATACTGACACTCAGAATTCACTTTTAGCCCCAATGTGGCAACAGCTATGTGTCTGCCATAGTTTAACACCCACAACTGAACCACCAATATAAGCCTCAGAAACAGGTACATGGTGTCTGCAGCAAATAGTTTGTGTGCTGGGCCATGGATAGTCAGGAGCATAGGAATTTCCTTTAGGTTAATAAGAAAAATGCAATGAAATTCAAATGGCCTGAAAATCTGGAAAATGGGATATAGTACTGGGAAGGTGAAGAACAATGTCTGGCATTCAGATAAATAGTGTGCTCCCAGTGTTTAGGGAAATGAGTGCACTAATAGCACACTGTGACCGCCAGCCAGAAACACCAAAGATCAATGTCCTTCTAACAGTTCCGAGATTTCACAAAGGTATGTTCAGCAAGAGTCAAACTCAATTTGATGTTTTCTCTAAAATCAACATCCAAGTCTTTTTTTTATAAAACATAATGCATGAGCTTATGTCAAGACTGTCCCAAGGTTTGCAGTAAAAGCAGATCAGATGTCAGAGAGCTAACTGGTCAGACGTCTTATGACAGTCTCCTCCTAGTAGCTAGAGTCTCTATAAAACTAAAAGCTGACCTGAGGGGCTGTCAAGATGGCTCAGTGGTTAAGAGCACTGGCTGCTTTTTTAAACGACCTGGGTACCACATGATGGCTCACAACTGTCTTTAACTCCAGTTCCAGGGGATCACATGCCCTCTTCTCACCTCTATGGACACTAGCTGTGCACACAGTACACAAACTTATAGTAGGACAAAACATCCATATACAAAATATAAACACTGTTTTAAAAAAAACCTGAGCTGGGCCCTCTTTATCCACTTAGCAAAGTGATACTGACACAGACCTCTCCTGGACACTTCCTGCGGCTGGGATTCAACAGCATCTCATGAAACTCAAGAAACAACTAAAGACAACTGATCCACCAGACACATCAATTCCACTTCATAGGGGCTGTCATGGCAACTTCCTATCTGTGCACTCCATGACCATGTAGACTCAAATGCAGTTGGAATGTAATTAGCTGTTCACTTCAGGGTGCAACATGTTTTATGGTATATGCTTTTTTAGGGCTAAGACCCATGTCTCTTAGTGAACACTTCCTTCTTGCCCAGCCTCTGACCCCAACACCAAATATACTCTCCATCACTGGGAGACTTAGAATATCAAAACATTTTTTCATGACCCTGCTTATTACACTTGTTAATGTTACTCAGAGTAATATAAACTTTTGTGCCTTCTTTTATCATATAAATTGCCAGATAATTACATTAAAAACTAGAATTATGATACTTATCTTCTTCTGGATAGAACTCATTTAACTTAGTTTGCTGCTTCACAAGTGTACAAGATCCCAAGGAAGGATCCAGCACATATAGTATAGCCTAGCTCCAGACACCCAAGCCAAATCTACCAAAAAGTAGCTATGATGCCCAAGAAATAGGCCCGTTCTGGTAGAATCTGTAAGACAGCAAGGGCAGTAACAGCCCTTGGGTACACAATCAAGCTAAGTGAGACTCTATCAGAATGACTTGTTCGGATTTCTTTACTTGTGCTAAGACATGCTGTAGGCCCTTCAACTACGAGTCAGTTTTCTTCTTGGTTTTATGGTGGACACAAGTTTTGGCACTGCGTGGGAAAGGTCTATCTTGCTTTCTGAAATACTGGACAACTTGATTTTTACTTTCATCAAGGCCAACACATCAGCAAAAGCACTTTCATGGAGAAATGAGAGATGCCATTTTTGGAAGCACAGATAGTACTTTCCTTTACTAAACAGAAAGTGTCTCTCGCCTGCCTGCTCTCTTTAGAAGTTTATGCTATCTCAAACACCATAGGTACTGGATAACTGTGTGGAAGTAACAACCAGAACCAGGGACTGTAAGATAAGCAGAATGCAAGTGATCTGAAGGGGGTATATATCAGGAAAGACACTACAAATTCACACACACACACACACACACACACACACACACTTCAGTGGTCTCAGAGGTAATCAAATTGGCAGCCAGCATGTACAATACCAAGATGAAATCAAATTAAACACCTAACATAATAGTATGAAATCACAGGTAACATTTGTAAATTGAGTGCCTTCTGGATACTTGAACATGGACTATTCAGAATGCATATCATTTTATTGAGTAAACAAGGCAAATGATCCAGCAAACAGCAATACTTTCAAGTTTCTGGAAACAACAACAACCAATTAAGATACATCCAACCATGCTTAGTACTTCTTACAGTCCTTGGACTAGCCGGGGTCTCAAAACTCTGCTTTTGATTATTGTATTAAGGCCTGCCTATGTGCTGTTTGAAAGAACTGCTCAAGGTGAATAAAATATTAATTATAAATAATTAACATTCATTTTTAAAAGGATTTCTATTTATGTGTGTGTGCACATGCACACACATGCATGCTAGTACACAAGTGCATGTGCCATGTATATGCACGCAAGTGCCTATAGAGGCTGGAAGCCAGAGAAGGGTATTATTTCCTCTGGAGATGCAGTTACAGACAGGTGGAAGCTAGCCAATGTGGGTGCCTGTAACCCAACTCAGGTACCCTGTTCTGAACCCTTGTAGGCACTTCACACGTGTGATGCACATACATACATGTGCATTATACACATGAAGGAAAAGTAAATTTTAAAAGTAAGCAATATGTCCTCTCTTCAGTCTCTCTCTCTCTCTCTCTCTCTCTCTCTCTCTCTCTGTGTGTGTGTGTGTGTGTGTGTGTTTATGTTATGTTAGGAAAAGTTTCCTTTTTATAAAAATTATGCTGAAAGTTCTTCGGTTTTAGAAAACATTTTGTTTCAAAAAGGAAGATTCCATAAAGTATATTTCATTCTAATAAGGGACAGTTCTGCTCAGATCTTCAAGGTTGCCTGGTCCTCATCTTCTTTGGCAATCAGTATTAAATAGAAAATATCTCTGCTTTCCACATGACTTTCCAAGGTCGATAAGTTCATGGAAACTACTAATATTCATTGGCAAAGACAAAACCTATAGAAATGACTATGTATTTTCCTGAATAATCATATCATTTCAGGAGGGGACCCGGACATAGTTACAACCTGAGAATCACAGCTACAGCTTTGGAGAATCAAACTACCATTGCAATGTTTATTACCCTACCTACTTAATGCTAACCTGACAGCAGAGATAGACTTCTGAATTCAAACATGAATCACTTTCCTATGGCACCTTCTGGATTACCCTAAAGAGATATGTCCCTACAATATGGTTCACAGTTGACATTCAGAACTCTTATACTTTATCAGAACACAAGGTCATTAAGAGCACTGAACAGTATGCCATTCTCATTAAAAAATTGGTGACAAACAAAAGCTAGTCCTCTACATTTCTCTGTGTAGTAGGTCACTCTATTGGCTATATTTCCAAGAAAGCTTCAGGAAACTACCATGCTATAAAAATCATTCTGAGTAATTTGCAGAAGCTATTTCAAGCCAAGATATTACATTTAGTTATAAACCTTTACAGTGGTTACAGAAATATCATATAGGCATAGAGAAAGCTCAAGCCATTTCTAGCCGTGTTTAGGGTGAGGTGATAAACCTTGTGAATCTCTGTGCAAGAATGCTTCCCCTCTGAGGGCAGTCTTCTGCTCAACTCCAAGGACACTGTCACTTCCTGAGTTTCCCCTAGAGGGATTTTTAAGTTACAAGCTCAGCAAATGATTACACAAAAGGATTTTGACTTGTGGTTCTAAACTATTTGCCTGGTTTGGAAAATATTTTTACAAGAGCATTAAGTCACTAATTTTTCTAAGTAACCTTTCAGCTATTTGACAAATGTCAGACTATTTTCATTTTTTTCCTGCACTTTCCGCTTCTTCTTGTTTTACCCTTATGGTCCCAAGAACAAAATGTGGGATGGGTTAGGGTGCTCTACTCATGTCCTGAACAGCTTCTCTCTAAAACCTACTGATCCTTTTTAACAAGCATTCATTCACAGAAATATCTAACACCAGCTGGAACTATGAGATACAGAGAAGCAATGGCTGTGCTCCTTCCCCTTAAGTAGAAGGTCAAAGAAATAATCAATTAACAAAATAGTAGAAAATATTCTACACCACAAAGACATTAAGGAATCAACAAAAATGTCATCTCATTGACTTGATTCTAAAATTAATGTTGAGTGGCTTGATAAGACCTAGGTATGAAAACTGAGTGGGAGGATATCAAAACTTTAGAGGAAGTCCATGAGTTGTGGCTCTGGCTTGTAATCCTACCACTGGAGAGGCCACTCCAGTGAGAAGATCATGAATTTTGGTTCAGCTAGGGCTACATGAGAAACCCTGCCTTAGAATAAAGGAGAAAGGGAAGAAAGAGGTGGGGAGGGAAAGAGGAGAAGAGGACAGAAGTACAGTTGAATGAATGCAGAGTAAAATATTGCTTGTGGAAGCAATTTTGAGTAACATGTAAAATAGACACACACTCAGTATTGAGTGGAGCCAAGCAGGTGAGGTCATATACTGTGACCTCAACAGTATAGTGATGTCAATGGCATGGCAGAGTGTCACTAACTACCTGTGTAGAAAACAGAGCCCAAGGCTGCTTTCCCTATTGCAGGAGACACCAGAAATCTGACCTCAGCATGCATACGCACACACACATACACACACAGAGATAAACGTTATACCAGTAAAATTTTCTTTTCATTAGACATTTACAGATGATACTGGAGAAAGGATATATTGCTTCCTTTTAAAATTTACTTTTACTCCATGTATATGCATGCCTACATGTATGTATGTGCATCACGTGTGCAGTGCCCACAAGGGCCAGAACAGGGAACCTAAGTTGGGTTACGAGCACCCACATTGGCTAGTTCCCACCTATCTGTAACTGCATCTCCAGAGAAAATGATGCTATTTTCTGACTTCTGGCTTCTATAGGTACTTACATTCATATACATGGCACATGTGCTTGTGTACTAGTGCAGGGGCACACACACACACAAATCATTTTTTAAAAAATTTTAATTATTTATCCATGCAGAACTACACTGACCCTCGGTACTAAATAAGGTGCTGAAACCCTTGGGTCAGGATCCTGAAAACACTGTTCACCTCTACCCTGGAACTGCCCCTTGACTGTCACTTTTGTTTTGTTTGGGGGAAAAGAGAATGGAGTGAGGAGAATAACTTCCCAAGTGTGAATTACACTTCCTCTTCTGAACATGTAGTAACTATCCATACAGTACCAATGACTATATGCATTGCTTTCCTGTAAGCTTCATGATATTCTTAAAACATTTACTTCCCAGGGGAGGAAAAATGTTTTGAAACTTCCCAAAAGTATGCAACAGCATCTCTGCCAAACTTTGTGGAATTAGGAGGCCAGTCTGACCATGAGTGCATTTAACAAAGAAAAGGCCTTTAAATTCAGATATTAATGTTGGTACTTGGTGCCAGGACTGCATCCTGAAATCTACGATATTCATGATGCAGCTAGCCACATTAGCCTGGGGTTTATAAATGCAAAACCCACAAGATTACATGTATTCTGCCTACTTGTAGTCAGGGTCTTATTTTAAGATTTATCACTTGCACCTGTCCTAGCGATCATTTTGAGCAAAATAAAGAAGCTAGATTACAAAAGCAGAAATAATAGCCTTGCAAATACAGCAGTTAAATTTTATAAGATCAGTCAATTTTAAGAATGGCTTTCAGCGCAAGCCATTGCTGTTTTGTTCAGGAATTTTTCCCCAGTGCCCATATCATCGAGGTATTTCCCCACTTTCTCCTCTATAAGTTTCAGTGTCTCTGGTTTTATGTGGAGGTCCTTAAACCACTTAGACTTGACCTTAGTACAAGGAGATAAGAATGGATCAATTCCCAGTCTTCTACATGATAGCTGCCAGTTGTGCCAGCACCATTTGTTGAAAAGGCTGTCTTTTTTCCACTGGATAGTTTTAGCTCCCTTGTC
>LR749490.1:5687438-5715302 GCA_902729485.2 Mus minutoides
TAAAAAAAAAAAAAAAAAAAAAAAAAGAATGGCTTTCAACCTCTCGGGGATCTTGGGGGAAGGGAAAGTGGGCTACTAGAGTACAGCTTGTACAGCTAGGCGTTCACATGCTAGAGACATTTTTGATTGCTTGTTTCTCAAGCATAGTAAGTTTATACTTTAAACACAGTGTGAGCTATCACAGTGTAATGTACAGCTTGCAGAAGGTGAGATCATAGTACACCGAAAGGATCCAGAGATCCTACTGCTAGCATTTCCCTGCGTGTCTGACACCAAAGCAAGGAACATGCCCTCCTCTCTCACTCTTCATATGCTCACCAGAGAACTATGGCAGCACCTCAGGCCAGTGTAATGGACCTCTAGATGGCTCTGGGCCCACTGAGGGTCATTTCACATGCAGGGACAGCAGGGTATCCACGACCCCACAAGACAAATGAGACCTGATGAGCACAAATGGGTCAATGTAGCAGACACTACAAGGCAACACATATGCCCAGCCAGAAACCTCAGATGCAAAGAGTCTCAGGACCTGTGACATCACAGAAATGTAATTTGGGATGGGGCAAAACTGGAGTCTTTGCATTCGAGGCAGGGCTATGAACTAACAACAGAGGCAGGATGAAGGTGGGGGGAGGGGCTGAAATGGGCAGGATCATGGCCAAGACAGGATCAGAGGGGCTGGGCCTGGGAGAAAGGATGGACGAGAAGAAAGTAGGGCCTGGAGGGGAGGTCGGTCAAGGATGGGAAGGGCTTATCTGAGTGATAACTTGATGATTACCAGTCTGGGAATAACAGACAAGAAGAAATAGATTATGGCCAAACGTTTAATGGAGATATAGGTAGAGAGAGATCAATTTATTTTTATCTTTTTATTCTTTTAAAATATTTATTTATTTTATGTGTATGTGTGTGTGTATCCAAGGGTAGGTATGTACAGGACATAAGTACAGGAGCCCACAGAGAACAGACAAGGAATCGGATCTTCTGGAAACTGAGTCACAGGTGGTTGTGAGCCATCATATAGGTGCTAGAAACTAAATTCAGATTCTCTGAAAGGGCATTCAAGTGCTAATAGCCTCTGAGCCTTCTCTTCACCCTAAATTATAGCAATTTAAGTAGGGATAATGATATTCCCAAAGATCTGTATGTCACTAGGTAGTAGCCATGACGGGCTTACCATGATTTTTGACCATCATATTACAACAGCATAAGAACAAAAAGCTGTATGCAAAGCTTGCTGATAAAGATGACTTATGATTAAGGATATATCATACATTGGGTTGTATGTTTTCCATGGCTCCTTTGTAATCTAAGGTTCTTATGGAGGAATATCTATTGTGATAAACCATTGACTAGTAGGGTTAATCTTCAATCTTGTGCTTATGTGGATGTCCAGCAAATGTGAAGTAATCACCCAGTCTGTGGTCTGAACCACTGGGTTTCCTCAAGTGATATTCTATGGGGCCCAAGAGATAACTTCTAAATGACTTTCTGTCACATGGTATAAAAGTTAACTTTTATGTCTATTTTGGTGCTAATTATGCCAAAAGACAGTGCCAATTTGGAGCTAATATAGGCAT
Organism: Mus minutoides; assembly: GCA_902729485.2. Lineage (NCBI taxonomy): Eukaryota > Metazoa > Chordata > Mammalia > Rodentia > Muridae > Mus > Mus minutoides. The sequence goes on from LR749490.1 coordinate 5,689,019, forward strand.
AATCTCTCTTACACTTCCTAAATCTCTCCAAGTGTGTGTGTGTGTGTGTGTGTGTGTGTGTGTGTGTGTGTGTGTGTGTTGAAATCAAAGTTATAAGCAGACATGCGAATGCAGATGTTATTTAATACTATGTATTTTCAAAAATATGCATTTAACACCCATACTGATATTCTACTCTCCACTACACTGAGATTAGACAGTTGTTCTTCATAAGTGAGCTTAAAAGTGGGTTAATGTAGGTGTGCTAAAGAGCTCAGTAAATGGATAGGACTACAGAACAGTATATTGAGTAAGGTAACCCAGACCCAGAGATATAAGCATTGCATGTTCTCTCTCACTTGTGACTTCTAGCTCCAAATCTTCACATCTCAGTATATAACCATGAGTAACAGAAACCCAGAAAGTAAAAAGAAGCACTGATACAGGCAGGGGCAGTGACCTCAAGAGAGGGAGACAGCAGGATTTGGATTTCACATGAAGAGGAAATGGAAAAAGAGCAGCCCACTCCTTTAACTGGAGAGGTGATAAGAGGGACAATACAGAAGGAGAGGAAAGAGGGATAAGTAACACTGAGGGTGTTTAAAACCCATATAAGATCATTATTTTATATTTACCTAAAGTTACAAAAAATACACACACACACACATATATATATATATGTATATATATGCACATATACATATATGTATTTGGAGTTAATATAGGCAGTACCAGATAAGAAGCCTCCTTTCAAATTGTTAGTAGAATCCAAAAAGCTGCCCCTCTCTCTCTCTCTCTCTCTCTCTCTCTCTCTCTCTCTCTCTCTCTCTCTCTCTCTCCCTCTGTATATATATGATTATTGTTGCCCTCGATTCATTCACAGAAGTTGAAAGCAAGTCCCTATTGCTAAAATCACCCTGAGCAACATGACTGCCTAAACAGGATCTGAACCAATAACACCTCCAACTTACATGCCACCACAGAAGGGAAATCACATGACCCACCAATCCCCCACTCCCAGATGAAGAGCTATAGGCAATAGACTATAGAGAGGGAGAATTAGTCTTCCACAGGGATGAATTCCATAATTGGTTACTCAATACTTAGTGGTCAGCAACCAAACATAAACATAACATAAAGCAGCACTCAATAGAATCAGCAGGTTGTATTGATATATTTATTGATTTACATATAAACATGAAACAACAAAAACTTTTTAAAAGAAGCCATGAGTTGGAGAGGGAATAGGAGAGGATAGAGGAAGGAGAGGGAGAGAAGAAATAATGTAATTATATTTTAATTTAAAATACAATTAAAAGGCCTAATAAAACTATTCTTTTGATAAGTTATTTTTGTACTTGGTATAATTATCTTCATGTTATAATGCACTTTAATATATTTCGATTAAGAAGAAAGGCTTTATTTAACTGCCTAGTACAATTAATGGAAATGCTAGCAGTGTATCTACAAACAAATAAAAGCAAAAGTCTGTCCATGAAACTAAAAAAAAAAAAAAAAAAAAAAAAAAAAAAAAAAAAAAAAAAAAAAAAAAAAAAAAAAAAAAAAAAAAAAAAAAAAAAAAAAAAAAAAAAAAAAAAAAAAAAAAAAAAAAAAAAAAAAAAAAAAAAAAAAAAAAAAAAAAAACTAAAAAAAAGGAAGTTCAAACACAATTCTTTCTGTTTAAGAAATCTTTCTGTTTAGGAATCCTTGCTAAAATAATGAAATGTTGACTATGATTTTTAACCTAGTTTCATTATTGAATCATGTTTTGCTACTGATTTGTTTCAGATGGTTACAGGGGCAGGCAAATGGGTGGGGATAGAGATAGCTTGGCAGTGCTCGGTGCTGTGTCCATCAGGGTTCACCACACTAGTGTGCTTTCTTTTTGTTTTCTTACATTAGCTGTCATTGAATTCATTATCTACATACAATAAAAGGTAGTTATAGTAAATACTATGCTATGTTCTGCTCTGGAACCCTCTTCTCTTCTTCCCCTTTGTGTCTCTACTACTGTTGGTGTGTGTGCATGTGTATGCGTGTGTCTATATATGTATGTTTGTGCAGCATTATATTTCTAATGACATAAAATAGTGTATAAACCAAAAAATGACATTTTATGTTGATTTCAAAATACTGAGCTAATTTTAATGTAAAATAAATACGAATGCAAATATGCATACAGGCAGTGGGATGTTGCTAAGACCACTGTGGAAGCCACTGCTTGGTTCTCTTTGGACCTGTGACCTGTACAACTTTCTGAAACTCTGTGCCTCTATTTCCTCATCTATAAGCCTAAGGCAGTAATAATGGTGCACACCTTATAAAATTCCTGGGAGAATAAAATATCCTGATATGTGCAGAGACTCTTTGAGGAGGTCTAACAGAATAGCCGCAGCCGGTGAGGGGAGGCTAGCAAAGCTTCCCTGCTCACTCATTTCAGTTACTCTCTAGGTACGTTTACACACAGTACACTTTCCCTTGTGACTCTCTTCAGTACTCAGGTCTGATGATCCTGGAGGCTCTGTTATGCTGCCACACTGGGTGCTGCTCCTTCAGGAGCCACTTGACCACTTTTTCTTGTTTGTTTGTTTTTGTTTGTTTGTTTGTTTGTTTGTTTCTCGAGACAGGGTTTCTCTGTGTAGCCCTGGCTGTCCTGGAACTCACTTTGTAGACCAGGCTGGCCTTGAACTCAGAAATACGCCTGCCTCTGCCTCCCAAGTGCTGGAATTAAAGGTGTGTGCCACCACCACCCGGCTCTGACCACTCTTCCACACAGCTAGAACTGATCTTAACCCAGCAACAATAGAATAAACAGACTACCAGAGCATGGATCACCACAATGCATGGTCTGAGGGAAGTAACTCAATTTACAAGCTCATGCTAAGAGGGGTCTGAAGCCCTAGAGGAGGAACAACAATATGAACTAGACAGAACCCCCAGAACTCGAGTCTCTAGCATCATATGTAACAGAGGATGGCCTGGTCGGCCATCATTTGGAGGAGAGGCCCCTTGGTACTGCAATCTTTATATGCCCCAGTACAGGGGAACGCCAGGGCCAAGAAGTGGGAGTGGGTGGGCAGGGGAGCAAGGAGGGGGGAGGGGGGAGGGGACTTTTGGAATAGCATTTGAAATGTAAATTAAGAAAATATCTAATTTTTAAAAAAAGGAAAAAAAGATTATCAAACAAAAACAAAAACAAAAACAAAAAAGAAAAAGAAAGAAGAAATGAATGCTCCTTCATAAGGTCCTTATGGCCTCCCCGTGGGCTGAGCAGAGAAGGGGTGATCCTTTCCACACTCCCTGAGTTCAATTCCAGTTTCTTCCAGGTTCCTTGCTTCCTAGCCATGCCCTGAGGCTAGTTCTATAATCTCTGTATATTCCAGTCTTTCTTCTATAATATGGGGATACCATCTACCCCAAATTTGTTTCGGTGATTAAATGGATTAATAAAGAAACAGATGTGGTGGGGGACATCTGTAATCACAGTACTTCCGTAGTAGAGGCAGGAAACTTGGGAGTCCAGGGAGTCTGTGTGTCCAGTATAGACACACAGTATGGACACACAGAGAAGACATATCTCAAAAAATAAACAAGATGAATTCTGAACTTCTTACAACAACTGCCATGCCTGCCTGCAGCCATGCCTCTGAGCTCTGATGGATTTTTATTCTTCTGGAAACATAAGCCAAAATAAACTCCTCCATAGATAGATAGATGAATAGATGGTGTAATGGCTATTCCTGGTTGTCAACTTGACTATATCTGGAATGAACTACAATCCAGACATGGAAGGCTCATCTATGATCCAGATCTTGAGATTTGGAAATACAACTTTTGACCTGGATCTTGGCATGTAGATCTTGAGGCATAGTGGTTACGAATTACAGGAGATTAAGGCAAGGAAACCTCTGAATTCAAGGTCAGCCTGGGACAAAAAAAGTCCCAGATCCAGGTGTCATGGTACACACCGTTATTCTGGGCCATACCTTCTGTTGGAGACCTACGTAAGTACATTGGAAGAAGGAAGATTCGCTCTTCTTCACCTGCTTGTATTTACTTGCCAGCACATCTGTTATAATCTACTAGCCTTGCTGGGGAGTTGGACTACAAACTGTAAGCCATCATAGCAAATTCCCTCACTATATAGAGACTATTAATAAGTTCTATGACTCTAGAAAACCCTGACTAGTATGGATGAATAGATAGATAGATAGATAGATAGATAGATAGATAGATAGATAGATAGATAGAAAAGTAGATAAACAGGCAGGCTAGGCATGATGGCAAAGATGGGTAATCTTAACACTCAGAAGATGGGGATGGGGACAGGAAGATCACAAGTTCAAGATCAGTCTGACTGAGCAACTTAATGAAATCCTATTTCAAAATAGAAAGCAAAAAGAGGGCTTGGGATAGTACTCAATTGTTGAATCCTTGCCTAGCATGTGTATGCTATAGGTTAAATTCACAGTAAATGAATTAGATAGATAGATAGATAGATAGATAGATAGATAGATAGATAGATAGATAGATAGATAGATAGATGATAGATGATAGATAGATAGATGATAGATAGATAGATGATAGATAGATAGATGGATAGATAGATGGATAGATAGATAGATAGATAGATAGATAGATAGATAGATAGATAGATATTAATCACACAGCAAGTGCTGTGTACATGTTCACATTTTCATAAAGAGACATAAAGATAAATTGCCTACACCAAAACACATTTCTGGTAGGTGAAAGCATATATTTGACAAGGTTCTAATCTAGTGTCATAGCAGGAAGGATTAGCGCTGAATACCTGTCTACTGGGGGAAGGAGCTAATATCTGGGAACAGCAGGAACAGCAGGAATCCTGCCCTGGTAACCTTACCTCCCTCAGGAGTTATTTGCTGTTTCATTTTTTTCTTTTTTCTTTTTTTCTTTTTAAATAGATTCTTCTCTCATCCCAAACAAAGTTTCTCTCCCTCAACTCTTCCTTTCTCTAACCAACATCCCTTTTCCCTTAAATATTCTCTCACACATGCACCTTCCCAGGAGCAATCTGGATTCACCAGTGAAAGAAACACACACACACACACACACACACACACACACACACACACACACACACCAGTTAATTTTTGACATACCGTGACCAGCTCAAAGGCTGGGCACTCCTAAACCTTTTCCTGATAACAAATGCTTCCCTCAAGCACTCCTGAGACTCCTAAACCTTCCCCTGCTACCCCAGGCCCAATCAGGGACGTGGCCACTGGCCACCTACCCAAATTCTTACATGGCTGGTTGGGTTTCTCTTCTGCAACTCTTATGTCCCATCCCCACCCCACCCCACCCCCCGCCACTGGAGTCATGGTGATTCCCTATCTTCCTTTCTCCTGGTATCTAGCTCTGGCAAATCTAAAGGTCCTGCCTCAGTCTGTCTGCCCAACCATTAGCTGCTGGCTTTTTATTGAAAAATCAAGAACCAATTGGGGAAAAGGACCTTGAGTGGTTTGAACGCACAGATTCCCAATTTGGGGGGTTGGCTTAATTCGAAGCATTGGAATGGATCCCCAACAGAAAAGAGCAGGACAAAAGAAGATACTATAAGACAAGGCAAAAGCTCTTATATAGAGGCTGGAAAAGGCTACCTAATAAGAGAAGAGTCCCAAGAGCAGGCAAAAGAGTAAGAGATACATGAGCTTCCACTGTTAGGACTTTCACAAGAAAGCTAACAGCCATAATGTATGGGCCAGTTCTGCTTCTGCCTTCGTGATATTCAGGCATTGCCATGCATCACTGGAAAGAAAAGAATGGAGCTTCTCTGCGTGGGTGGGATCACAAGAACTCAGTTTTCTTGAGTGTCAGAGAGGGATGTCGGTAGGTACAAGGGGAAAATCCTTCTACAAGATGGTTTTTTATTCTGGGAAATAAAGGACTGTATAAAACTTGGGGGGGGGAGATAAATATATTAGGGGTTGGTATCAAGGTACTGGGAATGCTTCATTTGCATCAAGAGGAATCCCAGGTGATTGCTGGACATGTCCTAATAGGAAGAAAGAAAGTTAAACCTGTAATTTGGCCACCAGGCTATGTGACTACTTCAATGATGGTAGAGGCAAGGGTTAAAGAGACTATGTGTGCTGGAGCATGCGGGCCCAGAAAAGGAGTGAGCAACCCTTACTCCTCAGAGTCTCAAGATGAGATGTTTAGGGTTTGGACACATCTTGATCTAACCTTTACTCTTGGCCCATTACTCTTGGTTGCACTTGCCCCACAATAACATATATGCAGAAGGCCTGGTGCAGACCCATGCAGGCCCTGCACTTACTACCTCAGTCCCTGTGAGCCCCGCTTAGTGGATTCACTGGGCCATGTTCTCCTGGTATCCTCCATCCCATTTGATTCCTACAATCTTTCTTCCTTTTCTTCCTCAGGGTTCTAAAATCTCTGAGGGGAAGTACTTGATGGAAGAGATCTCATGGAGACCTCCAATTTAGACTCTCACCCTGCCTAATGTCTCACTGTGGGTCTCTGCCCCAGCTCCCATCCTCTGACAGATGAAGTATTCTGTTGGTAAAACTTCATTCTGTATTTTCTGTTCTAATTTCTAAGTTTTAATTTCCAGAATACCTCAGTTTGTGTTTTCTTTATTGTTCATATTTCTATTTTTGGGTCTTCAACAGTTTTGTCTCCTTCAGTTGTTTGCGTTTTCCTGGAATTTTCAAATGGGACTTACTCATTCTCCCTTTAAGGACCTCTATCATTGTCACATAGTTAGCTTTAAGGTCTTTTTCTTGTGCTTCAGATATGGTGGAATATTCAGGATCTGCTGGGGTTAGATAGCTGGACTCTAGTGGTAACACATTGCCTTGGCTGTTATTGTGTCCTTAGATTTGTATCTAGGCATTTGGGGTTGGGGAAATTATATGTCTAAGTACTGATTACTGGGTTTGTACATGCTGGTTAAGAGTGTTTGTTTGTTTGTTTGTTTTATTGGTTGGTTGGTTGGTTGCTTGCTTGCTTGGTTTCTGTTTCCTCTCTGGATATTCAGAGAATGTATTAGCTGTTTTACTGGTCTGTTTGGCTGGTGTGTTCATGACAATCCTTGCTGCTGTTGAAGGCTGCGGGGAAACGAAGGTCAGGGTGAGAAGATCTGAGGGATCAACAGGAGCCATGGACAACATGGAGCGGAAGCCACTCCTGGTGTTGTGTTGCAGTGCTAGGGGTAACCTGCATTGGTGTCTCCAGTACAGACAGTAGAGAAGGAATGCAGGCAGCCTGCGTAATCCTTTGCTAGGTGTGGTCCGTGGTTGAACATTGTTGTCTGCCCCAGTTGGGGACTGGGACAGAGCAAAGGAGTCTGAAGGAAAAAGCAGCAGGGGCTATTAGCTTTGAACAGAGGGGTCTTTTAGTACTAATGTCCTAGTTTGCTTCTTCCCTTGAAAGCTGAGGATTCAGACAAATGGATTGCTAGTTTTGTACCTTGGCTTTGCTTCTTGCAAGCTGCACAGCTGAGCCACCTCTGGGTTTCAGGTGCCTCATATTGATGGGAGGATGAAAAGTAACAATGCTTGCAAAATACCTACCTCTGCATTTGTTGTACTACAAACACTTTGTAAATATTTATTGTAAGTTTGGTACAGTAAGGTGGAAAAGGAGACATAGGCCTGGTAATTAAGCATTGGGCAAGCCACTCGGTAGTCTAGAAGCCTCTGAGGCAAAGTGTATTTATGAACAAAGGCAAAGAGGAGGCGAAATCTTATAAATCAATGATGATTTATTTAAGTCAGCAGCCAGAGTTCACAGACTGGAAGCCCAATCTTTCTCCTCTCAGGGTCCTTATAGACATGTGTACAATTTTCCTACATAATGTTTTAAGCTCAGAATTAGTTGCCAGCCTTTACTAAGTATGATATCAGCACATAGATACAGCATGTGAATGTGGCAGAGAAATTGGCCCTGTGCTCTTAGTGCTTTGTCAACTTGACCCAGTCCTCTGGGAAAACAGAAGCTCTATTAAGAAAGTACTTTCATCAGATTGGCCCAAAAAGGTCAAGGTCTGCTTTATCTTTGTACCTGCTATGTGCACATTTTCTCATCCCAACAAACACCTTCCTTCAACTGTGGATCTTGTCTGAGACAGACATAAGCAGCATGTGGGGAGTAACATTTTCTAGATTAATGACTATAATGAGAAGACTCAGCCTATTGTGGGTGGTGCTACCTCTGGGCAGGTGGTGTTGGGTTATATAAAAGAGCAGGACTGTCAAACAATGGAGAGGAAGCCAGTAGAAAGTGGTCTTCCAGGAGCTCTGACTTTGTCCCTGCCTCCAAGTTCCTACTTTGATTTCCTGTCTTGACTTCCCTTTCATAGGGCAGGGGTGTTGCTGCAGTTCATTTTTTCTGCCAGTTAAGGAACTCAAAGGCTATTTCTGACTCTTCTGACGGCTCTTGGGACTCATTTTCATCCTACTGGATTCCCTCTTCCAGCTTCAACATGAGGATATCTGTCTTGTGTTACTGTATCTTGTTTTGTCCTGTTGGGAGGCTTGCTTTTCTTTTTAAGAGATAAGAGGAGGGCAGTGGGTCTGGAGGAGAGAAAAGGTTCAGGGAGGAGGAGTGGAGGATTTAGGAGGAGTGGAAGGAAGAGATTCTGTGGTTGGGATGTATTATATAAGAAAAAAATTCTACAACACAGCTTCCGGGACAGACCCAGTTTCAGGCTCTAGACATCTGGGCACCTCCCCCGCCAGAGGAGAGGTGTCCACCGTGGAGGATTTTGCCTGCCAGAGCTCGAGAGGGAGCCATCTTGGGTCCCAGGTCCCTCAGTGACCAGTCTGCACAGGTGAGAGTGCGGACTGCAGAAGCGACACAGCTTCTGGGACAGGCAGAAGCAACACAGCTTCTGGGACAGAACCAGTTTCAGGCTCCAGATATCCAGGCACCTTCCCCGCCTGAGGAGCGGTGTCTGCCAGGGAGGGCTCTGCCTACAGAAGTAGGTGAGAGAGCCATCTTGTGTCTTGGGTTCCTTGGAGACCAGTCTGTGCAGGTGAGCACACAGACTGCAGAGGCAACACATCTTCTGGGACAGGCCCAGTTTCGGGCCTTCATCTTCAGCCAGACCTCTGTGCACACTCCCAGCAAGAGGAGAGCATGCCTGAAGAGTGTTCTGTGACCACTGAGACTCAGAAGAGAGCTGGACTCCAAGGACAGCTGACAAAGGCTAACAGAATCACAGGAGGAACAGACTCCAGCCAGAGACAACTATAACAATTAAAACCAGAGATTACCAAATGGCGAAAAGCAAACGAAAGAATCTTACCAACAGAAACTAAGACCACTCACCATCATCAGAACCCAGCATTTCCACCTCAGCTAGCCCTGGTTACCCCAACACAACCGAAAAGCAAGATTCAGATTCAAAATCATATCTCATGATGCTAGTAGAGGACCTTAAGAAGGGCATTAATACCTCACTTAAAGAAATACAGGAGAACACTGCTAAACAGGTAGAAGCCCTTAAAGAATCATGGGAAAACACTGCTAAACTGGAAGAAGTCCTTAAAGAGGAAACACAAATGTCCCTTAAAGAATTACAGGAAAACACAACCACACATGTAATGGAATTGAACAAAATCATCCAAAACCTAAAAAGGAAAGTAGAATCAGTAAAGAAAACCCAAAGGGAGACAACTCTGGAGATAGAAACCCTAGGAAAGAAATCAGGAACCATAGATGTGAGCATCAGCAACAGAATACAAGAGATGGAAGAGAGAATCTCAGGTGCAGAAGATACCATAGGGAACATGGACACAACAATCAAAGAAAATGCAAAATGCAAAACGATTCTAACTCAAAACATCCAGGAAATCCAGGACTCAATGAGAATAGGGGTAGATGAGAATGAAGATTTTCAACTTAAAGGGCCAGCAAATATCTTCAACAAAATTATAGAAGAAAACTTTCCAAACCTAAAGTGAGAGATGCCCATGAATATACAAGAAGCCTACAAAACTCCAAACAGACTGGACCAGAAAAGAAATTCCTCCAGACACAGAATAATCAGAACAACAAATACACTAAATAAAGACAGAATATTAAAAGCAGTAAGGGAAAAAGGTCAAGTAACATATGAAGGCAGTCCTATTATAATTACATCAGACTTCTTCCCAGAGAATATGAAATCCAGAAGATCCTGGACAGATGTTAAACATTCCCTAAGAGAACACAAATACCAGCCCAGGCTGCCATACCCAGAAAAATCTCAATTACCATAGATGCAGAAACCAAAGTATTGCATGACAAAACCAAATTCTCACAATATCTTTCCACGAATCCAACTCTACAAAGCATAATAACAGAAAAACATCAACACAAAGAAGGAAACTACAACCTAGAAAAAGCAGGAAAGTAATCCTTCAACAAACGTAAAAGAAGAGAGCCACAAGAACAGAATCCCAACTTTAACAACAAAAATAACAGGAAGCAACAATTACTTTAATTTCTCTTAACATCAATGGACTCAATTCCCCAATAAAAAATTCCCCAATAAAAAGACATAGACTAATATACTAGATACACAAACAGGACCCAGCATTTTGCTGCTTACAGGAAACCCACCTCAGGGAAAAAGACAGACACTACCTCAGAGTGAAAGGCTGGAAAACAATTTTCCAAGCAAATCATCAGAAGAAACAAGCTGGAGTAGTCAATATAATATCGCATAAAATTGACTTCCAACCCAAAGTTATCAAAAAAGACAAGGAGGGGCACTTCATACTCATCAAAGGTAAAACCTTCCAAGATGAACTCTCAATTCTGAATATCTATGCTCAAAATGCAAGAGAAGTCACATTCATTAAAGAAACTTTAGTAAAGCTCAAAGCACAAACTGCACCTCACACAATAATAGTGGGAGACTTCAAAACCCCACTCTCACCATTGGACAGATCCTGGAAACAGAAACTAAACAGAGACACATGGGCACTAACAGAAGTTATGAAACAAATGGATTTAACAGATATCTACAGAACATTTTATCCTAAAAAAAAAAAAAAAAAAAAGATATACCTTCTTCTCAGTGCCACATGGAACCTCCTCCAAAATTGACCATATAATTGGTCAGAAAACAGACCTCCACAGATAAAAAAAATATTGAAATTATCCCATGCATCTAACCACCATGGACTAAGGCTGATCTTCAATAACAACATAAATAATAGAAAGCCAACATTAAGGTGGAAACTGAACAACATTCTATTAAATGATTCCTTGGTAAAAGATCAAGTAAAGAAAGAAATTAAAGACTTTCTAGACTTTAATGAAAATGAAGCCAAAACATACCCAAACTCATGAGACACAATGAAGGCAGTCCGAAGAGGAATACTCATAGCCCCAAGTGCCTCCAAAAAGAAACTAGAGAGAGCATACACTAGCAGCCTGACAGCACACCTAGAACCTCTAGAACTTAAGGAAGCAAATTCACCCAAGAGGAGTAGACAGCAGGAAACAATTAAACTCAGGACTGAAATCAACCAAGTAGAAACAAAAAAGACTATTCAAAGAATCAACCAAAGCAGGATCTGGTTCTTTGAGAAAATCAACAAGATACATAAACCCTTAGCCAGATTAACTAGAGGGCACAGGGCCTGTATTCTAATTAACAAAATCAGAAATGAAAAAGGAGACATAAACAACAGAACCTAAGGAAATCCAAAACATCATCAGATCTTACTACAAAAATCTATACTTAACTAAACTGGAAAACCTGGATGAAATGGACAACTTCTTAGACAGATACCAGGTACCAAAGTCAAATCAGGACCAGATTAATGATCTAAACAGTCCCATTTCCCCTAAAAAAAAAAAAATAAAAGTATCGTCAATAGTCTCCCATCCAAAAAAAGTCTAGGACAATATGTGTTTAGTGAAGAGTTCTATCAGACCTTCAAAGAAGACCTATTTCCAACTCTCCTTAAATTATTCCACAAAATAGAAACCCAATTCATTCTATGAAGCCACAGTTACTCTGATACCTAAACTACACAAAGAGCCAACAAAGAAAGAGAACTTCAGAACAAATTCCCTCATGAATATCGATACTAAAATACTCAACAAAATCCTCACAAACTGAATCCAAGAACACATCAAAACGATCATCCATCATGACCAAGTAGGCTTCATCCCAGGAATACAGAGATCGTTTAATATAAGAAAATCCATCAACATAATCCACTATATAAACAAACTCAAAGACAAAAACCACATGATCATATGGTTAGTTGCTGAGAAACCATTTGACAAAATCCAACACCCTTTCATGATAAAAGTCTTGGAAAGATCAGGAATTCAAGGCCCATACCTAAACATAATAAAAGCAATATACAGTAAACCAGTTGCCAACATCAAACTAAATGGAGAGAAACTCGAAGTAAAATCAGGACTAGAAAAGGCTGCCCACTTTCTCCCTACCTATTCAATATAGTACTTGAAGTCCTAGCCAGAGCAATTTGACAACAAAAGGAGATCAAGGGCATACAAATTGGAAAGGAAAAAGTCAAAATATCACTATTTGCAGATGATATGATAGTATATATAAGTGACCACAAAATTCCACCAGAGAACTTCTAAACTTGGTAAACAGCTTCAGTGCAGTAGCTGGATATAAAATTAACTCAAAAAAGCCTTTCTCTACACAAAGGATAAACAGGCTGAGAAAGAAATTAGGAAAACAACACCCTTCACAATAGTCACAAATAATATAAAATATCTTGGTGTGACTCTAAGGAAGTGAAATATCTGTATGACAAGAACTTCAAGTCTCTGAAGAAAGAACTTGAAGAAGATCTCAGAAGATGGAAAGATCTCCCATGCTCATGGATTGGCAGGATCAATATAGTAAAAATGGCTATCCTGCCAAAAGCAATCTACAGATTCAATGCAACCCCCATCAAAATGCCAACTCAATTCTTCACTGAGTTAGAAAGGGCAATCTGCAAAATTCATCTGGAATAATAGAAAACCTAGGATAGCAAAAAGTATTCTCAACAATAAAAGAACCTCTGGGGGAAACACATGCCAGACATTAAGCTGTACTACAGAGCAATTGTGATAAAAACTGCATGGTACTGGTACAGCGACAAAAATGTAGATCAATGGAATAGAATTGAAGACCCAGAAATGAATCCATACACCTATGGTCAGTTGATCTTTGACAAGGGAGCTAAAACCATTCAGTGGAAAAAAAAAAAGACAGCATTTTCAACAAATGGTGCTGGCACAACTGGCAGTTATTATGTAGAAGAATGCAAATTGTTCCATTCTTATCTCCTTGTACAAAGCTCAAGTATAAGTGGATCAAAGAAATCCACATAAAACCAGATACACTGAAATTTATAGAGGAGAAAGTGGGGAAAACCCTCAAAGATATGGGCACAGGGGAAAAATTCCTAAACAGGGCAGCAATGGCTTGTGCTGTAAGATCTAGAATAGACAAATGGGACCTTATAAAATTGCAAAGCTTCTGTAAGGCAAAAGACACTGTCAATAAGACAAAAGGCCACCAACAGATTGGGAAAGGATTTTTACCAATCCTAAATCTGATAGGGGACTAATATCCAATATATACAAAGAGCTCAAGAAACTGTACTCCAGAAAATCAAATAACCTCATTAAAAATGGGGTACAGAACTAAACAAAGAATCCTCAACTGAGGAATAATGAATGGCTGAGAAGCACCTGAAAAAAATGTTCAACATCCTTAATCATCAAAGAAATGCAAATCAAAACAACCTGAGATTCCACCATACACCAGTAAGAATGGCTAAGATCAAAAATTCAGGTGACAGTAGATGCTGGTGAGGATGTGGAGAAAGAGGAACACTCCTCCATTGCTGGTGGGATTGCAAGCTTTTACAACCACTCTGGAAGTCAGTCTGGCGGTTCCTCAGCAAATTGGACATAGTACTACCTGAATATACAGCAATACCTCTCCTGGGCATATACCCAGAAAAATGTTCCAACTGGTAATAAGAACATATGCTCCACTATGCTCATAGCAGCCTTATTTATAATAGCCAGAAACTGGGAAAGAACCCAGATGTCCCTCAACAGAGGAATGAATACAGAAAATGTGGTACATTTACACAATGAAGTACTACTCTGCTATTAAAAACAATAAAATTATGAAATTCTTGGGCAAATTGATGTATTTAGAGGATATCCTGAGTGAGGTAACCCAATCACAAAAGAAATCACTAGATATGCACTCACTGATAAACGGATATTAGGACATAATCTTAGAATACCCAAGATACAAGTTGCAAAACACAAGAAAATCAAGAAGAAGGAAGACCAGTATGTGGATACTTCATTCCTCCTTAGAATAGGGAAGAAAATACCCATGAAAGGAGTTACAAAGCCAAAGTTTGGAGCTAAGACAAAAGGATGGACTAACCAGAGACTACCCCACCCGGGGATCCATCCCATAATCAGTCACCAAAACCAGACACTATTGCATATGCCAGAAAGAGTTTGCTGAAGGCACCCTGATATAGCTATCTCATGTGAGGCTATGCCAGTGCCTGGCAAATACAGAAGTGGATGCTCACAGTCATCAATAGGTTGGAACACAGGGCTCCCAATGGAGAAGCTAGAGAAACTATCCAAGGAGCTGAAGGATTCTGCAACCCTATAGGTGGAACAACAATATGAATTAACCAGAACTCGTGTCTCTAGCTGCATATGTATCAGAAGATGGCCTAGCCGACCATCATTGGGAAGAGAGGCCCCTTGGTATTGCAAACTTTATATGCCCCAATACAGGGGAACACCAGAGCCAAGAAGTGGGAGTGGGTGGGTAGGGGAGCAGGGAGCAGGGAAGGTATAGGACACTTTCGGGATAGCATTTGAAATGTAAATTAAGAAAATATCTAATTTTAAAAAGTGAAAAAAAAGAAAAAATTCTATTTTTAATTTTAAAAAAATCAAGAGGCAGGCAGGTTAACTCTGAAGCACAAGTTGCAGCAGAGAGATCTGAAGCACCGCAGACAGGATCCACAGTGGAAGGAAGGTGTTTGTTGGGATGAGAAAACATGTACAGAGCAGGCACAGAGAAAAAAGTAGACCTTTACCTTTTAGAGCCAGTCCACCCTTAGGAGACCTACTGATGAGAGACAAAGCCTACAAGGCCTTTGTTTTAAGATGTCAGGCTTTTTTGTCTCAAAATAGAGGATGAGGAAGAACCTGGCCATATTGGAAACTCACACCTTTATTACCTAACTATGGTCCCTCTCCCTATCTGACTAGTAGAAAGTCTATTTTACTCCTGGTCTCTCGACTTCATGATGGACTGCAAGCTGTAAATTGACATAGACACTTCCATCTCTGAGTTATTTTTAATTATAGTGTTTAATCACAGTAATTGACAACAAACTAAGACTGTTCTCTCCTCCAGTGTCCCATCCTAGACCCTGGAACCTGAGACCTTGTCTGTTGTTACTTCTGTGGCAAAGAAGCTCTCTAGACATGATTCAGAGATTGAGGCAGAAGATCACCCTTAATTGTCCTATAAAACCATATATCATATGATTATCACAAAAAAAATCAAGAAGTCAGAAAGGAGAAAGATGTTAAGCTCTAGGCTTTAAACCTGGTTGGAGGGGACAATGAGATGGCTTAGTGGAAAAAGACTCTTGACACACCAAGCCTGAAGACCTGAATTCAATCCCCAGGACTCACACGCACATGGCATATAGAGAGAACAAATTCCTGACAGTTGTCCTCTGACCTAGATGAGAATGCATGAGTATATGCCTACATACACATCCAAATAAGTCAACATAACTTGAAAGAAATGAACATTTGCAGGAAGAGGCTCCAGACTATGGGATGTAAATGCTAGGGCTAGAAAGGATAGAAACAATGGCTCCACTCCAGCTGCCAGCAGAAATCCAGCCCTGCAAACACATCTCAGGTTTTGACCACCACAATTGCAAAATAATAAGCTTGTGCTGTTTAACCATAGTCTGACCTATAGCAGTGGTGTTAAACTAACACATATTTGGTTTTTCTTCAAAACTTGGAGATCTGGTCACACTAAGCCGGGGTTCTCATCTCCCCCTACCCCCAACCCCCCACCAAAAGGCAAGGGGTGTCATCAGTCAAGGAAGATACTTGTAGGTCTGAGTCCTTTCCTTTCCCACTGTGGCCATTCCACTCAGTCATCCCTGCCTACTCACTGAGGCTTCTGAATGTGGGCCCTCAGGTTGGCATTGTTTTTAGAGAAAGCTTGAAATACTTCACAAAAATAGGAAAATGCCAACTGGCAAATGGACTGTCTTGGCTCCAGTATTCTAAGGTGAATTCTGAGAAGCTTCACTGAGCTGATGGATGTGGGTAGAGCAGGGAGTTCTATAGACACAGTTAAGATTCTCCACTGCTTGTCCCCTTATTGGTAACTTGGCATTTCATGTCTGTGGGCTGGGATAATGTTCAAAGCCTGTGAGGCCCACCCTGGGAGACATTCATCCTCAGCCATTTCCATGTCACCTTGAGCCTACACAGAATGGCAACCGCCTCCCCGTGATGGGGCCCCATGCCTGTCTCCTGTTTCCACACCATTACCCAGGGAAATGCCTGGCTTCCCATCTTCAGTCCCCAGCTATGTGACAGCTTCAGCTTCCCCCACTCAGCCCACATCCCTCGCTTGAGCAGTGAGATGTGAAGACTGACAGCCGCTTGAGAACGGCACAGACTGTTCCCAATTTAAGCCATTTAAAATGCATTTCTGTTCCATAAGCTCCATTTCTGTGATTCCGCACCCCTACCTCTTTGAAATATGGTAACCCTAGGGAGGAGACGAAATTATCCAGGGAGGAGGAGTTCAGACATGCTAATATTTTAATCGCTCCTTCCTTTAACACATTAGTCACATTCATTAAGTATGATTAATTTGTGGGCTTTGTTGAAAATCATATCAGTTTCCCCTATCAGCCACACATCTATCTCTTGCCAAGCAAGCTATAGCAGTAGCGCCACAAACTCCCCCATTTTTAACACCTAAATTGTATTATGTGTCCCCTGAAAAACTCATCCAATTAATTGAGCTCATCTGTGCAGAACACTTGCTAAGAGCCTGGGCTCCCGAGTCAGGCTGAGTCTGTTTAAAGCAAACTCCATCACTTGCTGCACAAATCACTTGGGTATGTCACTGAAGCCTCAGTTTCTTCATTTGGAAATATGGAGTTCTTTTTTCACTCAATAGGCTCCTGTATAGTGACGTTTTTTTAGGCACATGTATGCCTATTCCTAGAGATAAATCAATATATACAATGACAAATGGATGTAGCCTTGGTCTTGCATTCTAGATGAGAAAGGTGAAAGGGGAAAATATATAACATACCCAAGGGTGATATATCCTATAGAGAACCTCCCACCGCCCCCAACCCCCACCCCCAAATAGAGTAGATGCAAGGAATTCCTGGGTTGCCATGAAGTGATGACACCTAAAAGGAACTCAAAAATCACCCAACTTTCAACCTTTGGTTTTCATATAAGAAGTCTGTGGCCTGGGAGATATTCACAACATGTGTTTGTTCATCAAATGAATGTTAAGTACCCTTGAGGTGACAGATCGTAGCTATAGGCTGGGGACTTGGGCATTACGTGGAAGAACTCCAGGTCCATGTGCTGACTTCCTATCACTAAGAAAGAGGTACTCAATAAATATCTCACTGTGAGGATACAGACTGTAAGGTAAGGGAGCCCATAGTGATGAGCAGATGAGGTACTATGATAAGAAAATTGTTGATCTATCTCAAAGCCTTAACCAGCCTTCAGGTATAGCCCTTCGGGTCAATTCTGATACTCTGGGAATTGAGTTTCAATGTGTGTTTCAAACCATAGTTCCTGCAGCATTGGAGCATGAGAGAGAAAAGCAAAAAGGTGCATATATCACCTAGGACCTGTGCAGCATCTACACAGGCAGCACAAGCCATCACTTGCCTGTCTTTATGATGCCTGGGTAAGGCAAGTGGAACTTAAATTTAACCATGACTCACCAGGGCTGGCTGCTGGGACCAGCAGTCTCTAGGTTATTAGTACTGATTTCAAAGGTGATAGACTTGGGAGAAGCAGATTGCCAAGTGCTTAGTGTATAATTCACTGCTCTAAGAAATAATGACGCCAGTGTCCGTGTGTGTAGCCAATAACCCTTTCATCCTTGAATCCTATGAACAATTTGCTGAGCATCCCAGGAATAACTTAACTTGTAAACCTTGTGTGGTGAGTATGAAAGTTAAAATTCAATTTTAAAGGACCACTTGAGTTCATCCAAGTGCTAAGAGCCTGGATAAGCCTACCAACTCTGTAATCCCAGTCACCTATTTTCCCGAGAATAAAAAAAAAAAAAAAATGACCTCAGTATGGCATATGGCAGCGCATGACAAAGTGCAATGTCCAACTTACAACATCCTGAAACAAGTCCAAACTGGATGCAACTTGCCTTCTTACTTGAGGCCATGTTCATTAAACCAGGTATCCTAGAACAAGGTGTGCTGGTTAATCAATTATCTGGTTACCAAGGGAAGTATAGCCACAATCGATACAATTGCCTCGAAGCTCTGAAGTTGAAATTTGAACACTAAAATATAACTAAATGGTATTAAGGATTGGTTGTTTTAATTACGGGGAATGATTAATTGATCATTCAGCAAGTATTGATCTACAACTTATTTAATTCTTTGCAATTAAATTTGTTCAATTCCAGTCTGAATAACTGATGGTTTGCCTTGATGATGTTAGAGCTAGAGGGATGGAGACTGTGAGAGGCAAGTTGCTGGAGGGGGTCTGGAGACTCTCTGCACACAGGCAGAAGCTTCCGACCACACCACCCTAGGCCTCTGATAGTCCTCCAACGTATGGGCTGAAGTCCTACACAAGCTCTGTGTCCTCCATCCACACTTCCTTATTTTCTGTCTCCTAGATCAGTTTTCTCGTGTTCAAAAGGTACTTACAAGGTGTTTAGAGCAAACAAGAAGAAGGACGTTCCGCACAGTCTCTGGCGAAGCTGGTGTGTGCCAATTAGTATTTCTCTCTATCATTTGTTATTCCCTGTGCCCCTTCTGGACCGTTGATGCTTTCATTCAGGCTCTGGCACTCTTGCAGTCTCCTCTATTTTCTCCACTAAATCAGCTCCTTAGGGTGCGGATAGACTCTTGTATGCTTTTGTTTCCTCCACACCAGTATTACTGTGCCCATGGCTCTGTAAGAATGGCTGAGAGCCTTCTGGTTAATCCACAGTGGATACTTGACACATACTGACAAGCCCAGGAAGTGTATACTGGCTGAAAGAACACTAGCAAATGCTATGCCACCTCTTGGGCTCCTAAGGTAAAAATGTACTGTAGCCGGAGAATAATATTCTGATGCTAGGGGAAACCTGACACCTAGGGAAGGCAATAGCACCAAGGCTGTGTGATGGGGTTGGACAGACAGCACAGGAGACATCGAAGGGCTTGAAAGAAGGCAGGGGTGACACAGTCACAGATACGGGTGTAGGAAACATTTGGGAATCACAGCACTGGGCAGATGCATCTAGGGGTGACATTTAGTCCTTTGTGAGCTCCTGTATGGAGAAGTGTTGTCCTGAATGACCTGGAAATTGGGAGTCACTCTTGGGAAATCTCTTTCAGGAAACCAAGAAGGAACATCAAAAGTTATAGGGACCAGGTTTCACTGTCCCTCTCTGATGAGCCCCAAGTCATTTTCTCCTGGATCTTTCTTTGTTTCATGATGAGGCGAGGTACCCAACCATACCTGAGCTTACACATTTGTGGAAGGACAACTCAGATCCAAGAGGACATGGCTGACTTACTGGTGACACAGGCCACAAAAAGGTCTGGACTTTGGCCAAGGTAGATGGATCCTGGAGATAGCAGAGTTATTCTTAGAGCCCTGTCTTACTTGGAGCTGAGAGCCACTCTCCAGTTGTCTTATGAGGCCCCACAGATTCTTTAGATGATCAAAGATGAAGATTTATAATTCACATTCACAGTTGAAAGTCTTTGACCTAGCCACTCCTGTTGTAAGGATGTGTTTGACACAAATCAGCAGACAAGTGTATGGAAATGAATGTTCAAAAATGTTCATCACAGTAATGTTTAGCATAGGAGAAAATGTCTACTATGTAGAGATTGTTAAACTTTAGTGTGCTCATAAGATGCCTTTGTCATTTCCAATTATAACATAGAGTGGCATGATTGATGTTGCTTTTAATGTTTCCTTACATTTTATTTATTTATATGCACTTGCACAAATGTATAAACAAATGTGTGCATGCCACAATACATGTGTGGAAGTCAGGGGACAACTTGTGGGAGTTGGCTCCCTCTGTCCACCATGCAGGTCCCAGGGTGTCAAGTGTCAAGGGTCTTTCACTGCTAAGCCATCTATCTCATTTGCTCTGTTTTGTTATATAGTTTAGGGTGGACCAAAATGTGAGTGCACTCTGCTTCTACCTAGCACATGCTGTCATTATTGGAATGCACCTCCACACCAGTTTCTCAAGTATATCTTTGTGTGTGTGTGTGTGTGTGTGTGTGTGTGTGTGTGTGTGTGTATGTGTGATGTCTGCTTCACAAAAGAAATGCTCTATTGAGGTGCACATAGAATGTTCACAATGATTATCTTTGCACAGTAACACTATCAACAAACACTCTAACTTTCTTCAATATACTTTAAATATATTATAAAATATATTTTTAAAAATAGGAAGAAGTGGAACTCTGTAAAAGGACCTGTGATTCAGAGAAAACAAGTGGCTCTTGCATCAGTTGTCCCCTCTAATCTGAACATCACACAACTGGGCTCCTTTTGTTACAGGGTTCTCAAGTTAAAACCTAGCCCTCCTCAGAGCTTCCTGTGGATGACTTAAACTGCTCTTCTCACTCTCCACAGTCCTTGTCACTCTCCATTGCCCCTCCTTTTCTTCATTTACTGAGTTCATCACCATTGGAGTCAATGATGCTTTTGTTTTTAAATCTTCAGTCTTTTGGACAACAACCATGAGGTTTGGATAGTCTGCTGCAGCCAGATTAGCCCTGTAATGATCCTAAGCGTGACTCCTGCCCACCCTCCAAACTCAAAAACAAAGACAATGCTCAACTGTTTGATTGTGAGAAACTCCATCAGAGCTCTGTTCACCATATCGCTTTTGTTCACATTGTGTCCCTACACCGGCATGCGGCTCAATGAATAGCAAGGGAATAAATGATTAAATGGCTTCTGAGCCTGGCATGTGGGAGGGCAAGAGAAGGCTATTCCAGAAAACAATAGTCCTAGGCCACCCAGCTGAGAGAAGAATCCCTCACCCCCTCACTGGGGGGTGCGCCAGGAATCACATCACCCCAACATGGATGCCCTTCACAGCCAGATTTGAAGAGCAAGGTTTCCTTACAATGCCCTACCCAGATGGGGAATGAGACTCTGTTAATGTAGTTCATAAAGCTACTTTTAAACACAGGATGGGTTCCAATAGTCCATACCCACTCACATACTGCACAGTAGATGTTTAGGTTTCATGACCAAGTTATCAGCGGTAGGGGTTTTCACTGAAAGTATCCACACCGCAGCATTATCCTCGGAAGCTTCTGGAACCATTGGGTAGGAGTTTTTACTGAAAGCATCCACTCCGCAGCATTACCCTCGGAAGCTTCCGGAACCATTGGGTAGGGGTTCTCATTGAAAGCATCCACTCCGCAGCATTACCCTCGGAAGCTTACGGAACCATTGGGTAGGGGTTTTCACTGAAAGCATCCACACCGCAGCATTACCCTCGGAAGCTTCCGAAACCGTTGTTACTTTGTCTTCTCTGAACAGCTGCTTTTCTAAACGTTCAGCCTGCTCACTGTTTGTCTTTTAGCATGAGTTACGAGGCAATTTGCATGAACACAAATGACGTGGTATCAATTCAATAGCATTATGAATTAATTAGCTCCAATCCACAATAACGAATTGGGAAAAGGCACCCGGGCTTTCCATCTCTTTTATTTACAACCATTCTTGCTAAGCACGGAACACGCTTGGTTCCCAAAAAGGTTAATTATCCAAGACAGGTTTATGGCACTTTCTTTCGCATCTTAGATGTCTGCATCTACAAATGGGAGAAAATTAATCAGCCAGATCCCCTCCTAACTCTCATTGTCCTAAAAGTGTGTGATCGCTGAGAAACCAGGTGAACAAGACAGATTGGACTTTACCAGAATCCTACAACACCCCAACAGAGTTCACCAGCAGAGGGCTGCAGGGCAAGTCTGACTCACAACCATGACATTTTCAATTCTCTGAAGTGTTAAACAAAGAAAAAAAAGTGTTGTCTGATATACATATACATATATCAGATTTCAGCTTTACCTCAATGTTTTGGTTTCAATTATGTGTATCTCACAAAGGCCCACGCAATGATGCTTGGTGATCCTGTGATGGTTTGAGAAAAGTGGATCTTTAAGGAAGTGAGGATGAGTGTAAGTTAGTCTACCTTAAAAGGTATATTTCAACCTAGCCCCTTCCACACTCCTGGAGTCTAACAACTTCCTTTGCTGTCCTTCCCTGCCATGATCTTCTGAACCGACACAGGCCCAAGACTAATGGGCCCCAAGATCAAGTACGGAACTAAAATAAAACTTTCTTCCTTTTAAGATGATCACTTCAAGCATTTGTCCTAGTGATAGGACACTGGTTATAATGGTTTGAATGAGAAATGCCCCTCATACATTCTAGGATTTGAACACTTGCTTCCTAGTTGGTGGTGCTGTTTGGGAAGGTTTAGGTGGTACAATCTTGAGGGGGTCATGGGAAGTGGAACTTTGAGTTTAAAAGCCTTAGGCAGTTCCCAGTTGCCCCACCCCCACCCCGAGCCTCTGCTTCTTGCTTGCGTTTGATTAGGTGAGCTTGCAACTTTCTGCTCATAGACCCAGCCTTCAACCATAATGAACTTTTATCTCTCTGGTACCACTAGCTAAAATAAACTCTCTCTTCCTTAAGTTGCCTTTGACCATGGTGTTTTAGCACAGCAATAGAAAAATAACCACTATATTAAATACCACTCTTGAGAAACAAGAAGGCAGCACCCGCCACAGCAGGAGTTAATGACGAGTTGCTATGTGGAAGCTTTTCATCAGCTAATCCCTCAGCTTGGTGCCTTCCTCATGGTCACTGCCTGTTCCCTGTGTCAGTGGATATTAAGGCAAGGCAGGGGGGGTTCCTGCATCAATGTGGGACCTGACCGTGGACAAAGCCCTGGAACAGTCAGGGGAAGCAGAACTCTAGTACCTTCTCCATCCCCCACAGAGGACACTGTTGGTAAGTTGTGCTGAAGATGAGTGCTCTGAGGAAGTAAATGGACAATGGTGCCTAGAGTTGGCAGTGAAGATGTTCACACTGGCTAATCAGCAAGAGCTTGCTGAGGCGTAATTATAAAATGTCTCCACAGGTTATTAAATGCTTGGTACCCAATGAGTAGTACTATTTTAGAAGGTTCTGGAAATTTTAAAAGGTGGAACCTAGCTATGTGAAGTAGGTCATGAGGCGCAGATCCTTGGGAGCTAACTCATGCCACAGTCTTTCCTTGAATTCTCTCTGTTTCCTGAGCAAGCTCTTTCTCCTCTAGATATTCCTGCCATTGTCATGTTCTTCTTCACCATGAGCCCAGAATTAACAGGGACCAAATTGTGGCCTGAAACCATTCTGTTACAGTGTGACAGAAGTCTGACTAACAAGGGGCTTCTAGTACATTACCAGGGGCCAGAATAATATGTTTCTTTGGACTTTTCATGAAGAGACATGAACAATCATCTATTCAAGCCAAGTATAGCACTGATGACAGACCAACAACAGACTATTTCACCCAAGCTTAACTTAGGAAAGCAGTAAATTTATTGAGTATGGGTCACTCAAAGACAGATGAATTTCCAAAAGCCCAGGTCAGCCCAGCACTGCTGCATGCCAGAACTCCCTGCCTGACTTTATGAGAGATTCCTCTCCCCCAACTGTTACAGCTTCTATAGCATTGAGGAGGGACCTTGTGCATCTTGTGATTTTTTTCAAGGGGGTCCTGAGACTTGTAAATTCTGTTTACTTCCTAAGCCTTGTAAAACTTGAGTATTTCCTAGACCATAATGTGCTTCCTTTGGGGGGCAATGTTTCTGATGGAAGGGACCAGGGTACACAATAAGGTGGTATGCTGAGAGCCAGAACATGTGTTAAGGATTGTTAGGAGGTACAAAGATAGAAATAAAATTTGCTCTGAAGGGGGACAGACTCAAGCACACCCCAACACACACGTGGAGATCAAAAGGCAACTTATGGGAGTCAGTTCTTTCCTTTGACCCTGTGGGTCCTAGAGATCAAGCTCAGGTCATCAGCATTGGTAGTGACCTAACCCCCTGGTTCACCTCAATGGCCCAAGCGAATAGGTTTTGATAGATGCCATCGGATGAACTCAGTGACTTAATATGAGGGTAAAACCCCTTGCTGTACTAGTCTAAATTACTCCAAGAGCAGAGTCAGGGTAGACATTTTGTATGTAGACTTCAATGTAAGCCCAGGAAGCTAGATTAGAGGGCAATGGAATAAAACAAGACAGAGAAGGAGTCCACACACAGGTACATTTAGTGTGTCACTGTACAGAGACTGCGCACACTCTAGCTGCGGCCTTCGGAGGAATTTTCTTCACTATGGTCAGGACCCTCTGCGTGGAGGCAAAAGCACTAGCCTCACACTCTTACCCTCACAGGTTAAGTGCAGCCTCGCAGACACTAATGAAAGAATGTTTTCCATGTGTAACTGCTGAGCACAGACCTCGCTGGTTCAAACTGCAGTGTTAGAGGCAGAAGTCAGACACCCTGATGGAGAGGCATTGTCACACTGTGTCCATGCGATGCCCATCAGAGCTGGCAGCTAGGACAAGATGCTTGCAATCCAAGGCCTAGTACAGTAACAGTTCACAGAAACCCACCCACTGTCCAGCAGATCTAGCTTTTTGCCTCTGTTCCTCATGCTGCCAGCCTCCTCTCCTGGTTATAGAGTGGATGGCCGCCTATGCGTGTCCCCATCCCCTCACCTCCTCTCCAGGGTCATCAGCCTCTCCCAGTGTTTAGCAACTTCATCCCCTATATAAACATGGTTTAACTGCTTGTGGATTTCATCAGCTCCCTGGAAGGCAGTCTTTCTTTATCAAGGCCACTGTCCTTTGTCCCTGTGCAGTATCTAAGTATTGCCTCTGCTTTCCTATCCTCCTCTGAAAAGGCTTTCATCAAGTGCTCCTGACAGAGATGGGGGATGGCACACTGAAACTGCCCAGATTTCACAGCCTCACCCTACTTCTACCCTCGCAGTAAGCTTGGCTCTCCATGCCCACAGGCAGAGACCTCGGTGAATAGGCCCAGCTTGTCAGAATCAATAACTGTGGATTCAGTAACCATGTCAGTTATAATTTGTGTTGGCTCTCCTCCTTCATATTTGAATGACTCCATATTTAATATAAATGAGAAATTCATCGTCTTTAGAATTGTAAAAGCTGCAGATGAGGCCGGACTTGAATTTACTCAAAAGCTCCCTGGCATAGTTTGGACAGCACAATCCACATCTGATTCTATGGGGTAGGCCATGGAGGGTGCTGATGGAGGACTATAAGAGGAGACTGTCAGTCAAGATGGAGATGAAGATCAAATGACAAGGTGGAGATTAAGGCTCAGATTAAGCAGCCTCCTGGAAACCCACACAGAGAAGAGATGGCATGTAAAACTTGTGGGAAGGTGGCAATAAGATTAAAGTGCTCAAAACATGCTTCTGGCCACATCTCTGATCCCAGGCTCATATGTGTGCAGTATCTTGTTGTCTCGGCCTACTACTCAGGCGATGCTCTCCAAAGGATGAAGCTTCTTTTGTCTTGCATGGACTGCACTGACACACAGCAGGTGCTTGTAACACTGTGTGATGAGTGACAGTGAAAACAGTTACGGAACAAGGAGCCCGCCTCAGGAGCTCCTGCCGGATGACACGGAGTTCTGTACACAATGGGTCCTATCTGTCCCCACCTCATGCTTGATGAACAAAAGGTCTTTTGGGCTGGGATGCCTTATCCCTTCTGAGTTCTGAATTTCAAAGCCTGGGTCAAAGCTTTGGGAAGGAACTGAATGACACACATGCAGATGTTTCAAAGCTAGATATATTTTTTCAACTTTTATTAGATATTTTCTTCATTTACATTTCAAGTGTTATCCAGAAAGTTCCCTGTTTCCTCCCCCCTCCT
>LR749490.1:5715402-5902902 GCA_902729485.2 Mus minutoides
CTCCTTCTTCCTTGGGAACCCTGTGTTCCATCTAATAGCTGACTGTGAGCTTCCACCTCCATGTTTGCCAGGCATTGGTATATTTTCCCCCGAGACAGCTATATCCAGGCCCTTTCAGCACCATCTTGCTGGCATATGCTATAGTGTCTATGTTTGGTGACTGATTGTGGGATGGATCCCTGGCAGCCGCAGTCGTTGGATCCATCCTTTGGATTCAGTCAAAGCTAGATATTATGTTTTACTGCTAAATTATTCCATCGTATACTCAAGGACTTATTCCAGGATATGAAGACATGAAAACTCAGATTCTTGAATCTTTTGTACAACACGATGACGTGATGTTTGCAACTAACCTTAATGTATCCTACTGTGTACTTCAATCATCTCTAAGTGACATAAAACACCTGTTGTATGCTAAATACTATATAGATAGCTACTATATCTTGGTTATTGAATGAAGACAATTAAATCTTACAATTTAAGTACAAATACATTATTTAAATTTTGTTCATTTTTCTGATTGGTTTTTTTTTTTTGCTTGTTCATTTTGTTTTTGAGACAGTATCACATATAGCACAGGCTGACCTTGAATTAGCTATTTTGCTGAGGGTGACCTATAACTCCTAATCCTCCCGTCTCAGCCTCCCAAGGATTGGAATCACAGATGAGCATAACCACACCATACCCAACTAAAAAGGATGTTTGATATGTGTCATGGTTTATGTTCATTGTCATCTTGACCGGATTTAGAATTACCTAGGAGATTGGTGAGGTGCACATCTTTAGCTGGTCTGTGAATGTTGTTCCAGCAAGGAAGAACCGGTGGGAGAAAGATTCACCTTGGATGTGAGTGGCACTGTCACACACACCAGGGCTCCAGATGGAATAAGAAGAGAAAGAAGAAAGGTATTCACATTTCCTTCCCTCTATTCCATATCCATCAGGAAGGGAAGAATGGTCTCCTCACGTATAGTTACTAGGATGCTTTGCCTAAGTTATCAGACCAAGTGACCAGGGACTGAATCCCCAACACCTTTTAAAATGAAGGTGACACCTTTCTTTCAAGGTTGCTATAAATGCCATTACCCTTTTCAGACTTTCAAGCTGGATCTATCAGGACACAGGACTAGATGTGTCATTTCAGGAAATGTCTGTACGGATTTTCCCAGTGACAAAGGTTGTCCATGACCAATCCAGGCTCACACCACCAGGGATAGATGAAGACATCTCCTTTGGCAGTTCACAGCATTCTGCAGTTTTTTGAAGGTGGTGGCATGTCACACAGCCAATGATCTGGAAACAGTTGGAGTTCTACTGCAGATGTGAAGGTGACTTGTGTAGAGTATCCAGAGGTAGGGTACTGGATATACTGACAATAATATATCTCTAAGCAGTAGCAGAACAAAGAAGTCAGGCTGGTGTAGCCTCAGGCAGGGGACTTGAAACTTTTTCCATGAGCTCTGTCAGGAGTAGGCTGTCCTGCTATTCTGGGGGCACTTACATTCAGTCTTTTTCAGTACAACCTCTGAGATCTTCCCAGTAAGGGTCCTTCTTACAGAGCTTCTCACTAAGCTTGAACAAGGTTTTCCTGATTTGTACCCACCATCGTTTTTCCCTCCCTCCTGCCTCCCTGGGATACACTGCTTCTTCTATCACCATCGCCACCACCTCAATCGTTGTCCTCCTCCTTTCCTGATCCTCTCCCGACCATGCAGGGGAAATCATATTCAACCCACCCAGAGACTGAGTGATCATCAATGGAATACAAAACAAAAACAAAAAACAAACAGACAAACAGACAAACAAAACAGGCCCCCTCATCCAGGAGAGGCTGGCTTCCTTACAATATCCTTCCAGAAGGTAAGAGACCCTTCTGCAGCACCATCTCCCTGGCCAACAGAAACAGAGAAGTGACTGACATTCACTATTCACCAGGCACTGCTTTATATATTTATCCTCTATAAAGAGGACTGTGACATAGATGCTCCCAACTTCACCCTAGAAGCAAGGAAAAATGGTTATGTACCTATCACAAGGTCATAGTCAGTGGCTAGGCTAGGAGGTAAATTCAGCCTAGTTGTAGAATCCCCTCTACTGTGTCCACAATGGTGTGTTTTTCAAACCAAACAACCCTGTTAAAATGCATCAAGTATCCATGGCATGCTATGCCTCTAGGGTCTGTCCTGTGGCCCATGACTCAGTCTTCCCTTCATCCTAGAGTTTACTTACATAGATTATAATGGAGCAAACACTCAGGACCCATAAAGATAGGGGTCCTGACCATCAGACTCCCTGTGGTGGTGACAATATGTGTTCGGAGACAGATCAAGAGTTTTTCTGGGATGCACATGACTGCATAGACATCTGGGTGTGTCCCAGAAAGCATGGACTTACCCAAAAAAAGCAGTCTTGTAAGGAGGAATTAGGGCCAGGAATGGGTCTATTCCCCATAGTTCTAAGATGACTCACTCAGTCTGATTAAACAAGGCTCTCTGTGTCTTTGGGCCCAAATAGTCCCTGGTCCCTTCATGTGTTTTGAGCTCTGGGCTGCTCAGTTCACCCACTTTTGATAACTAAGAGAGACGTGTCAAGCCCTTTTCTGTGTTGTTTCCTTTGCCTGTTGTACTTCTGTCACTAAATATTGAGAAATTATTTTTTGAAAAATAGAATTCTGCTTCTCACAGATGAAGACACTTGGAAAATGACATCAAGGGACCAATAGGTGTAACTGGCCAGTTAGGAACTGCTGTCCATTTTTGTCTTTTGTCACTGCGTACTCTGTAGAGAAGGATGTAGAGATTGAAGGACATCAGGGGATGAACTCTCTCCATCATCACCAAAACCCAGACCTCTTACTGCTGCTTTGGAAATCACACTTCAGTATGAAGGAATAAAACCACTCATACTGTAAAATGAGTGGTTATATGCTAGGGGATAATAATGTAATGTACGATATACATTAATGTTCTATCATACTATTTTTAAAATATTTAAAAATATTTTAAAGTATTTTAAAATTTACTATTGTTCTATTTTTAAAAGCCAATGTGTTTGTTTTTTCAATAGGCTGGCTTGAAACTTGCTATATAGGCCAAGTTGAGTTCTAACTCAGGGTCCTCCTGACTGTCATCTGTAATGTCTATTCTTGCTTGCCAATATGACCACATCTAGAATTAACTAAAACATACACCTATTAGACATCTTTTTTTTTTTTTCAATTAAACTGTTTGAACTAGAATGTGCCACTTTTAATATAGATCTTTTGAGATAGGAAGATCCATCTTTAATCTGGGTCATCCCTTCTGCTGGGAGCCTACATAAAAGATGGAAGAAGGAAGCTATCTTTCTCTCTGCTGCTTGCTCTTGCTGGCAAGTCTGTTACTTTCCTGGCATTCCAGCCAACTTTTTCAGTATTCCAACATATACTGAAGACCAGCTAAGACATCCAGTCTCATATATTGAACAACTGCTGGATTCTTAAACCTTCTATTGGTAGACCACTATTATTGGACTAGCTGGACAACATCCTAAAGGCCATTCTAATAACTCCCCTTTCTGTATATAAAGATTTATTCTATCAGTTCTATTCCTCTAGAAACTCCTGACTAATACATCCTCCATGTGCTATTACAGGTATGCCCCATATACCCAGTTGTTTTGTTTGTTTGTTTGTTTGTTTGTTTTGTTTTGTTTTCTGGTGCTAGAGGCAGGGCCTTGTGCTTGCTAGCCAAACGTTCAATCACTTAACTAACCCTACAAGTCCTATTTTACCTATTTTCAAATCTCATTGAACAGGCTAACAGAGTTCTATTCAGTCCATTCACAGGCTTCAGTCCATGTAGTTCAGAGATTTCCTATCAGTGCAATGAGGTACATTGTTTTCTTGTTCTCAAACCTGGGTAAACAGTCAGTGATCTCAGGAGACTGAAAAATTCAGGAGCCAGTTTGAGTCCAAAAGGTAGACATATGACCCTGCCATGTGTAACAATGACATAAACAAAGTAATTTAAGCAAATGGTTATTCTAAAATGTGGGAAAACATTTCAAACGAGACAGGAATTGGACAGACTGTGCCTTTAACAAGTATTTTAAGTTTGTGACTTTGTGATCAGAGGTCGTTCTACAAACACCTTGAGAGTAGCTGCACCAAGATAAGGGTTCCAGAGGGCAGAGTTCCACTCAGAGAACTTATAGAGGCGAATCATGGGAGCATTCCTGATTGACAGCTAAGTGGCATGTACACAAGGGAGTCTCAAGGACACTGAGCAACAAAAGAGGCACAGACTGCAGGGGTATGTGGTTATAGAAAAAAAGAACTACCCATTTAAAAACCCTGTGAATTCAATGTTTTTAAATCAAGTGTACACTCCAACTGTGGATACCTGGTCACGAAAGACAAGAACAAAGAGATGTTATGGGTTCAGAGCCACAAAAGGCTAAGGCCCACAGATAGCTAGGTTGAAAATTGCAAGGAAGAGGGGTGTCCAGGAAAAATTAAACCACAGAAATGGTTAGCTTTGTCCTGTTCAAATCACTGATAAACCACCCAATTATACAGGCATATGAGAAAAGCCCACAGTAGGAGAACAAAGGCTGTCATGAGGAATGAACCAAATAGGGGCTCACTCTGTATACAGGTTCTACATGAGGAGGTTGAAATTTGCAGCTTGAACCCACAAACCTACACTGATGAAAGCACACACAGCCCACGCACACACATGCCCACGCACACACATGCCCACGCACACACATGCCCACGCACACACAGCCCACGCACACACATGCCCAGGCACACACAGCCCACGCACACACAGCCCACGCACACACATGTCCACGAACACACATGCCCACGCACACACATGCCCACGCACACACATGCCCACGCACACACAGCCCACGCACACACAGCCCACACACACACATGCCCACGCACACATAGCGCACATCAAATACAACAGAATTTAGATTCACTAAAGTCAATACTGTTCAGTTTTCAACTCAGTATTACTAGGCCTAGAAAGAAAAAGAGGAAAAAAAAAAGAACAGTCATAAAAATCTAGCCACATTTTGACAGATTTCCAGCAGAAAGACTTTATATATATATAAATGTTCATATATATTCAGCTATTGGAGGAACCCCACAGTAGCTGTCTTTCACTGGAGAAAATGAGGACCCAGTAGTTCCTCAGTCTACAAGACTGGATCCTTCAGCAGTCCCAATTTAGTGCCAAAACATGGCAGGTACCTGGAGAGCCTCTGGTATGTGATGTGTGGGAAAACTGCTAATTAAAGTCGAAGTCTACCATTGACAGGATAGCCTTCTAAGGCTAGGTGCATAATGGCAGACTCCCTATGTTAGGGGAGTTTCTCCTTCTTTGACCTTGACCAGGGAGTTCTAAGCCCCCATACTGGCCTCTAGCTGAGGAATACCACATAGTCTCAATTAAATATAGGAACAATTTCCTTTCTCCCCACAAAACCTGTCCAGCCAGCGCCTGAGATTCCTCAAATGTTTCCACATGTTAATGAGGCACTCCAGGTACCCTAAGGCCCCAGCCAATGATGTTTGCCCATCCTGGATGTTCCTACCCTCAGTCCTCTAAAACTTTGTAAGCCTTTAATCACCTTAAGTAAACTTGATCTGCCTACTAACTGCTGGTCCTTGTGTGGTTTACTCAGAATACGTATTCATGGGGCTTCTGAACCCCCTGTCATATGACTCTGCTCACACTGCCCTCTGGATCGTACGGGCCAATGATCCACGAGAGTGGGGAGACCCACAATGATGGAAGCCAATAAACACTGCTCTGGTACCAGTGAAGGAACCAGCAGCAGCAGCAGCAAGTAAGTGAATGCAACGGCAAGAAGTGAGCCAATCAAACGAGAGACAAATCCTTCCACTTTGCCCTTTTTTTTTCCCTCTGGGTTGTTACCACAAGGCCAATTACAATTGGGATGACTTTTTCTACATCAATTAAAACAATCAGGACAATTCTTCAAGTGATGTTCCCTATTCAAGTGATTTTAAGTTGTGGCATTAACATTGACATTAAAAGCCATCATCACTGGAGCTGGAGAGAGCCCTCAATAATTAAGAGTTTTGGCTGGGCTTCTAGAGGACCTGAGTTGGGTTTCCAGTACCTACCTGATAGTTGACAATAGACTGTAACTCTAGTTCCAGATGTTATGACTCCCTCTTCTGGCCTCTTTGGGAACTGCACATGTGTGGTGTTTAGACATAGGAGAAGGTAATAAACTCATACACATAAAATGAAAAATAAAATACACCTTTTAAAAAATAATCAGGGGCTGGAGAGATGGCTCAGTGGTTAAGAGTACCGACTGCTCTTCCAGAGGTCCTGAGTTCAATTCCTAGCAACCACATGGTGGCTCACAACCATCTGTAATCAGACCTGATCCCCTCTTCTGGTTTGTCTTAAAAGAGCTACAGGATACTCATATACATAAAATAAATAATTCTAAATAATAATAACAATAATAATAGTAATAATAAATAATCACCACCAAGTGCAGTGTTGCATACCTTTAATTCCAGCACTTGGGAGGCAGATGTAAGTGGACATCTGTGAGTTCATTATTGGTTTATATAGTGAATTCCAGGACAACCAGAGCTATGTAGAAAGACCCTTGTCTCAACAACAGCAGCAACAACACTAATAATAATGCTGATATCACAAATTATTTTTTACAACCATCATAGTGTAACAGAGTACCTCAAACACACATACACATGAAAAATAGGTGAAATTAAAATAGAAATACATAAAGCCAGCATTGTGAGAGATTATGATACACCTTTTCAATAAATACAAAATGGTAGAAAAGAAAACACTGAAAATGTGGGCTCTCTGGAAAATATTACCAACGTGGCTCACCTACTTCATATTTTTTATACAATGTTGCACCAAATATAGAATGTGGAATCTTTCCCACTAAAAGTAGATGTTAACCAACTAGATCACACATTTTAGCAGAAAGTGAATGGTGACAGATTTCAGAAGAATGAAACCTTCCAGAGAATGTTCCTGAACTACAGAGAACACAGATTAGAAATCTATAGGGGAAAAAAGTTCCCTCCTGCAGTTTTTCCAGTAACCACAGAGTTAGGAAAAAAAAATTTGCTTTTTTTTTTTTTTTTTTTTCTAAAAGTGCCCTGTGTCTGCTCTGATAAGACAGTGGCCCTCCATGCTCACTTCATATTTCCTACAGAACATTACTCTGCACTGTCAATAGGAATTGGTAAAAAGGGATACATTGGGTCATGAAACAGAAAAGCCCCAGACTGCAGCTAGCTTCCAGCTCTCCTTCCTTGAATGGGGTGTCCTCACATCTGCCATTTGGCCAGGTGGTATGAGGGTCACCTTCAACTGCACAACCCACAGAAACAGGGCTGAGTTTTCTCAGAAGACTTTTCAGGGTTGTGGCTTTGATTGGAGAGCCTAGGTCACATGACTGAGGAGGACTCAGCTGCTCCATTCTCTGGGGGGGATGCTCTTAGGTGGGTGTTTGTGGTGTCCCTTTTCCACCAACATAGTTGGTGCAATTGACCAGAGCCGTGCCGCACCCAATGGCATCCATTGTGTTGTTAACTAGGCTAAGACAGCCCGGTACCCCTGCAGCCAGGTTCTGCAAGTCTCCTAGGTCACTCGGCTCCGCCCAGCTTACCAGAGGCCCACCTACGACCAGCCCACCTGCGCAACCAGAGAGATGTCACGAGACTTCAGGGTTCCAGCCAAACTCCAGAACGCCTGCGCAGAAGACTGGGGGCAGGGTTTCCCTTCCTTTATCCCCAAATGCTTGTCCACCATTAAACGGTCGTTCTAAGCAGAAGCAACCATGTAGCCTCGGAGACCTTCTTTCTTCCTCCACTCCCTTAGTTTCATTTCAGCTTCGGGCCAATCCTCCAGGAACCCAGTCCACTGCGGGCAGTGGACACCAACAGGTGTTTCTCAAAGGAACCCTAAGATTTGGGAGACATTGTGTTTGGTGAAGATGACTGGGCAGGTAGTAGGCTGGGTTCTAGATTCTCCTTCACTGTATCTAACCCCTGGCTAACCCCTCCTGTCCTTCTAGATGGTGGTCACTTAGGGTATAAGAGTGTTAGTAAAAGGTAAATACGAGCTTGTGAGTGCTCTCACACACACACACACACACACACACACACACACACACTTTTTTCACTTTTTTTCTTTGTTCTACAACAAATATGGATTACTGTATAATACTTTTTTATGGTTTGGTTCGTTGGATCATTTAATTTGTTTTTGTTTATTGGTTCATTGATGGGATTTTTTAAAAATCTTTTTTATTAGATATTTTCTTCATTTACATTTCAAATGCTATCTCCAAAGTCCCCTATACCTTCCCCCTACCCTGCTCCCCAACCCACCCACTCCTGCATCCTGGCCCTGGCATTCCCTTCTACTGGGGCATATGATCTTTGTAAGACCAAGGGCCTCTCCTCCCATTGATGGTCGACTAGGCCATCCTTTGCTACATATGCAACTAGAGACACAGCTCTTGAGGAACTGATTAGTTCATATTGTTGTTCCTCCTTTAGGGTTGCAGACCCCTTTAGCTTCTTGGGTACTTTCTCTAGCTCCTTCATTAGGGACTCTGTGTTCCATCCAATAGATGACTATAAGCATCCACTTCTGTATTTGCCAGGCACTGGCATAGCCTCACAAGAGAGAGATATGTCAGGGTCCTGTCAGCAAAATTGATCACAAAACAGGCCTCACCAAATACAAAAATATTGAAATTATCCAATGCATCCTATCAGATCAGCACAGACTAAGGCTGATCTTCAATAACAACATAAATAATAGAAAGCCAACGTTGACGTGGAAGCTGAACAACACTCTACTCAATGATAACTTGGTCAAGGAAGAAATAAGAAAAGAAATAAAAGACTTTTTAGAGTTTCATGAAAATGAAGCCACAACATACCCAAACTTATGGCACACAATGAAAGTACTCCTAAGAGGAAAACTCATAGCTCTGAGTGCCTCCAAAAAGAAACTGGAGGGAGCACACACTAGCAGCTTGACAGCACACCTATACAAAGAGCCAACCAAACCAGGAGCTGGTTGTTTTAGAAAATCAACAAGATAGATAAACCCTTAGCCAGACTAACTAGAGGGCACAGGGACAGTATCCTAATTAACAAAATCAGAAATGAAAAGGGAGACATAACAACAGAAGCTGAGGAAATCTAAAGCATCATCAGATCCTACTACTATACTCAACAAAACTGGAAAACCTGGACAAAATGGACAATTTTCTGGACAGATAACAGGTACCAAAGTTAAATCAGATTAACGAACTAAAAAACAGCCACATATCCCCTAAAGAAATAGAAGCAGTCATTAATAGTCTCCCAACCAACCAGCCATCCAAAAAAAAAAAAAAAAAAAAAAAAAAAAAAAAAAAAAAAAAAAAAAAAAAAAAAAAAAAAAAAAAAAAAAAAAAAAAAAAAAAAAAAAAAAAAAAAAAAAAAAAGCGCAGGACCATATGGGTTTAGTGCAGAGTTCTATCAGACCTTCAAAGAAGACCTAATTCCAATTCTCCTCAAACTATTTCACAAAATAGAAACAGAAGATACTCTACCCAATTCATTCTATGAAGCCACAATTACTCTGATACCTAAACCACATAAAAACCCAATAAAGAAAGAGAACTTGAGACCAATTTCCCTTATTAATATTGATGCAAAAAATAATAAAATTCTCACTAACCAAATCCAAGAATACATCAAAACGATCATCCATCATGATCAAGTAGGCTTCATTCCAGGAATGCAGGGATGGCTTAATATACAGAAATCCATCAACGTAATCCACTATATAAACAAACTCAAAGACAAAAACCACATTGATCATCTCATTAGATGCTGAGAAAGCATTTGACAAAATCCAACACCGATTTATGATAAAAGTCTTGAAAAGATCAAGAATCAAGGTCCATACCTAAAGATAATCAAAGCAATGTACAGCAAACCAGTAGCCAACATCAAACTAAATGGAGAGAAGCTGGAAGCAATCCCACTAAAGTCAGGGACTAGACAAGGAATTCTGTTACTATTTTGTTTTGTCTTGTTTTCATTTGCTGGTTGGTTGGCTATTCTTTGCTTAATTTGGGTTGCTTAGATTTGAGGTGTTGCTTGGTTTGGACTTATTGCCTCAAGGCTTTACTACTTAACTCAGACTAGCTTAGGGTTTTCTATGTGACCAGACTGGCCTGGAACTTGCTATGTAACTCAGGCTGGCCTGGATATTGAAAACCTCCTGTATCAGCCACCCAAATACTGAGATGACCCACATACACTACTATTGCACACTTCTCTTCTAAAAGCACAAGTATTTAAGACATAAGTATGATTTAAGGATTGGACTTTCTTCTTGGAGGGAGACATCATTGACATGGATGACCTGTGTTTAAGGTGCAAACACATGTCCACAGGAGCGGCTGTCAGCTGCAAAATGTTTGCCAAGTCTCTTCTTTGACCCTTAAAATAGGCATGAGCTCCTGTAATGACTTCATAAATCAAGGGCAAACCCATTTTGGGTTCCTCACCAAAATGGGGAACATTTGAGGTCGTGTGTGCTATCAAACACAGCTACCAACTCAAACAGGTTAAAAGCAATCTTGGCCTATTCTGGAGCAAATATGGGCAATGGACACAGATTTAGGCTACCCAAAAGTCCCATGATCCAATTTGTAACAGTTTGATGAAGTTTTAAGAGTAATATAAAAAAGAAAGACATAAATCAAGGTACTTGTTAAATACATTGGTAAGCAGATTAAAGGCAAGTGGGGGAATCTCTGCTCTGGGCCTCAGGATCTGCCTTTGGCATTCTCGGTCTTTCAATGAGTGGGAGCCTGTCTTTCCACACTCAAAATGATTAGCCTAATGGCTGGGTTCAGAGGACGGTGATAAATGTCAATAAGAAGGGCTAAGGATTGGCTGGAAATAATTTGGCTCTAGACTTGCAACATTCCAAACTCTCCACAACCTTTGAAATGTTAATCAGCCTTAGAAAAGTGTCAGTGGAAGGCACAGTTTCTTTCTGAGAACATTCTAAATCTAGTCCACATTGTTTGAGAAGTGGGAGAAGTAAGTTGTTTATGCAACAACCACACATGGGCCTCCTAATCAAGTCACAGCCTTACCTCTCCAGAGGGTGAAGCCTTTACCTGGTACATCTCTGGGCTTCAAGTCCAAAACAAATATAATCAGTGTAGCAGGGAACCAAACTAAGGGACAGAGGCAATTAAAAGCAAATCAGGCATCTTGGAAAAAGTCATTTACAGAAACAGTTGTGACCACAGCATGAAATATGGAGGAAATACATTAAAGCCAAAATTAATTTAATAAACGTCTACCCTCATTCTTTTAAAAAGGCGAGAATACCATGAAATACTTCATTAGGCAAAGTCTCAGCAGGGCAAATTGTGAACTTTTTCAAAGAAGACTGTCAATTAGAGAGAAAGAAAAAAAAAGGGAACAGATGAAGAGACAGAGAAATAGACAGACAGAGAGAGAAAGACAGACAGACAGTCAGAATGTGCAGCTTTAAATTACTCTAGACTCATTTTGCCATCTCCTAGACTCAGCACTGGAATTGCTTTTGTCAAGTGTGTGGCTTGGGTATGAAGTATTCCCTGAAGGATTGGTGACAAAAGGCTTAACTCAGAGGAGGACTGCTGGGAGAAGACTGGGATATGGGAGTTCTGATCTCTTTCATGATATGATAGCCACGTGGACTGTTAGGAGGAGCAATTGGAAGGTCACTAGGGCACATCTTTTGTCATGTCTTTTTCCTGTGCCTTTCCATGCTTCCTGGCTCTCAGGAGCTTGTCTCTACTACACACTCTCACCATAAAATTTCTGCTTCACCACAGAAGAAAAACCAACGAAGCCAAAACAACCATGGACTGAAACCTCTAAAAACATAAGCCAAAATAATGTTTACCGAGAAGTGGATTGGGCATTTATCACTGTGGCAGGAAGTTGACTAACAGATCAGGTCAACAGAGATGCTGCTGGAGAAGGTGAAGATGAGCTTCTCGTCTCTCAGACTCTGCAGACAAGTGCCTAGGGCGCTAGAGATCAGGGAGTATCCCAGATACAAGACGATTCAGGCAGTTGGTGTCTAATTGCTGCAGACTCTGAATCACTTTTCATTTACTTCTTAAACCCAACTTTTTTCTTCAGGTCACCTCATTTGAGTGTCTTCAGTAGATCCAGAGGCCATTGGATATCCCTGGAACTGGCGTTACAGGTGGTTGTGAGCCACCCTGTTGGGGATAGAAATCAAACCTTGGTTCTCTGGTAGAGTGGCAAGTGTGCTTAACCTCTGAGCTATCTCTCCACCCACTGTTCATCTCATCTATTCCCTCATTTTTTCTCTTACTTTCATTACCCTTATTTTTAATGTGTATTTTAGACATACCATTCTTAAATGGCTCTATGCTGTTAATAGATATTCAATTAACAGTTCAGTAATTAATTTATTTAATGATTTTTGTTAACATTGTTTGCATACAACTTTTAATGTGTATTGTCAGAATCTCCAAGGAAAATTTCTTTCACAACTGTTTTTCTGTATTTACAATTACCTTAGAATAAATTTCCAGTCATGGAAGCTTAGAGTCAGGGCAGGAATTAGGTGGATGAATTTAACAGCTGAAAATTCAGGAGGCTTATTGAAATTGTAATTTCAAATTATTTGTTGTTATCTGAAATTGAGCTTAAACTGAGAGTCCTGTATTTTATCTGGCAGAACTCCTAGGAATATTTTAAACCTTTTTATACTTCTGTTCAGTCACTTTGACTAGAATGAGAGAAGATGTGGAGATATCTGGCTTTTTATTTGGTATGTCCTGTTTTAAAGTGCTTTGCACATTTGTGTGTTAACTGTCTCACTGACCTGTAAAGGAAGAAATCACTTTTAGCTCTACCTCACAGAGGACAAAGTGGAGATCAACGGGGTTAAAATAAAATGGTGAAGACTTACATAAACCAGTACCAGAAAAGCTAGAGCTTAACTTACTGTCCTAATTTCATTTCTGCTGCTGTGATAAAAAAAAAAAAATACCCTGTCAAAAAGCAGCTTAGAGAAGCAGGGTTTACTCAGGTTATAATTCCATGTTACAGACCTCCATAGGGGCAAAGGACAGTCATGGCAGAATTGCAAAGAGTGGTCAAGAGTAGAGAGAAATAAATGCATGCATACCGCTTGCTTGCTTGCTTGCTTGCCTGCTTGTACTCAGTTTTTCTTTTCTTATTCCAGAACCCTTGCCTGTGCAGTCACTTTGGCAATGGTGCCACTGACATTGGGATGGATCTTCCCAAATCCATGAACTTAAGACAATCCTCTACAGGTAGACAGACAAACTAATCCAGTGTGGACTATCTCTCACTGATATTCTTTATGTGATTCTAGGTTATATCAAGTTGACAAATAAAACTGTTCACCATACTTACGGGACCTCACAGATACAGTGACCACAAGAGGCTAAAGAACAAGATGACAGGTTTATCTGCATGTGGCATCTGGCTTGGTCTATGTTAAAATTGAGCGGCATTCCCCATCTCCATAGACCTGAAAACCTTCTCCTTGCACTGAAAAGCACTGTCGGGTGACAGATCATTTTGTGTGAAACTGGGAAGTGAATTTGTCTTGCCCATAACCAAGCCAGGTTTGACTGCTCACTTGGACTCCTCTCTGTCTCTCTTAGGTCTTCATTCTCCTCTTCCCACTTACAGCATTCTGCATCTCACTAGTTCCCTGGTTCACATCTCTGACCCTTTTACTCCAGTGGGGAACATGTTTATGAGTTTTTCATTTCTGTGCAAGAACTAACTGAAATGGAGGGATAATTTATTTGGGCCAACCCATTGATTTGGGGCTGGAGTAAGGCAAAATTCCCTAAGGAGTATGTGATAAAAAGATACCCACCTCCAGTGGCTAAGAAACAGAGAAAGAGACAGGAGAGAGCCCCAAAGGACATGCACCAGCTATCCCCTGCCTCCTCTAGGCCAGACCTCTAAAAATTTATATAACCTCTCAGGAATGCTACCAAATTAATAATCTGCCCATGGGATAATTAGGGGCTCTCATGATCCAGATATTTCCCCAAGGTCCCATCTCCGAACACCACATCAGGAACCAAGACTTCAAGCCATGAGCCTTTTGAGAAAACATTCCGTATCAAAAACTGAACTGAGAGCACTGGGGGCCCCTTTGCCTCTGCTTGGATCTTCACAGCCGTGGTTGTCCCAGCAAGCACTCCTTTATTCCTGGGACCTCCTTAGATAAGGGAGATTCCAAGGAGGTATTTCTCCACTCAACTACTTTATTTTAAAATACCCATCAGTTCAGAGTCTTCTGTCTTCCCTTTCTCCAGTGCTCCACTACTTCCTCTCTTCCCAGCATGCCTGCCTCCCACCGTAAGTTAGGAGTGGATGACAAGACAATGAAACTGAAAGATAGCAGGTCACCCTCTGCTCAGCCAGAAGGCAGGAAGAGCATCCAGTCAACATCCTTGGCTTTACAGGAATGGCCTGACTGATGAGGCCGAGAAAAGTTTTTTTAAGTGGCGAAGAGATGGCAGATGTCACTGAGTAGATGCTGACAGACAGACAGACAGACAGACAGTTTCCCATTAAAGAAAATCTGGCCTTGGGGTGGGTTAGAACGTGGAGGACACAGTTCAGGCTTGGCTCCAAACTTAGTTAAAATTCTCATGGCTTCTTCCCTGTGCTTATGAAGAGTTAATTGTGTGTGGTTAATGCCAAAACGACCCTGTGAAGTGTAAGTCTGGAACTGACCTTTGGACTTTGGGATGCTTCCCAGCCATTGCTGTGGCTGTCCCCAATTGGTAAGCATGATTCACCCTGGTCTGCTTTGAAATGATTCACAAAATAAAACTTTAAGGTTTTAAAAAACTGCTCATAAAAATGGATCAATCAGCACAAGGCTGAAATAATTAGCTCCTTTTGCTAGGAGAAAAAAAAAAAACAAGAAAGAAAGCAAAACAGTGCTTCTTAATTATTGCACTGATTGAGTGAGAGGTTTTTAAATACAACAAAGAGGCCTCTGAAGGCTCTGTCCTTCTACCTGCCTATAGGGGAAAGAATCTAATTAAAACAAAGAAAAATAAATTAATATTTAATGGTGTGATCTCCCCCCACATTCTTTTTACTAGTCCACCCAGTGACAGTTACAAAATTCCCCGCCAGCAGAACCCCAAATCCCATGAGAGCCACGAAGGTGAGGAACAGATGCCCTGAGGGGATGTCCTCAGGTCGGCCTTGGCCTCCCACCTCAATGCCAGCAAACCTCACAGCCACACGTCCCTGTTTGGGCGCCAGCCTTGAATCTGGTCCTTTAGTTAGAGAGAATCTTGAGTGTAGGCAACGTACAACAGAGTCTCAAGTGGTTGTGGAGGATTCTGAAGTACTGTGAGTGAACACATAGTAAAGTACCCAGCACATAGCTAGAGCATTGAGTCCACCTCACTATTAGCCGGTCAGCTTTCACAGGCTTAGACGCTCCACACAGGCATGGGGAGAGGGGGTGGATGTTGAGTTTCCTGCTCAGCATCCTTGTTGGCAGTATGTAGCTCTTCCACATCTATTTTCATCCTGTTCTGAGCAAAGAAGGGATCCCCCAATCTGCCTGGTTATTTTTCGATTCTAAGAGACAGAAAGTCCAAATAAACTACGGCTGCCATGATGCTTTAATTGATGGCACATATAAGGGAGATAGGGAGACTTCAACTTCGTGCACAGCTCGATCCAGGATCAGGATCACATTTGAACAGACTTCTCTTTCATGCAGCCATGATGCTCCTGGGTCCTGAAGCCTCCCATCTCCACCTCAGCTCATTTGGAGTGAACCCCATGCCCTTGCCCAAGCCTCCCTGAAAACCATGACATCACATTCAAGTAGGGTATGTCACCTGACTGTTGCTGTGCCCTGCGAAATGGGCAGAAGAGTGGTGGGGCTACTGACTTTGAGTGCCTGTGCAGTGGGTTGTCTGGGAGGAGGAAAAGGAGGATATCTCAGTAGCATTGTTACCCAGAATAAAGACCCTCTTCCAACATAAGCTTCTGTCCTGAAGGTGACTCTATTGGGGTCATAGGATAAATGGAGGTTCTAGGGCCCAAACCAGTCCTCCCCTATGAAAGATGTCTGAACTACTCATTAATAAACACCAACAAAACTTTCAGATAACATTCAGGTTCTCAATATCATTAAAAAAAAAAGATCAGGCCTCAACCCAAGAAGCCCAACATAGTTTGCATTGGGCTGTCTTCTCAGCTAAGCACTGAACCTGCTGGCTCCTTCCTCAGCTAGCCCAGAAAGAAGGCACTTTACCTGTGAGTTTTGGTGGGCAGCAAACCTGTAGGTACCTGTCAGCGGCCACTTTCTAGCAAGTGAAGCTGCTATAAAAACCCAACTGAGTGTCCAGGGTTGGGATGTTAGGGAGAGGTGTGCTGTCTCAGGCTGTGCCTCTGAACCTGAATCCAAGATGCTAAGATTCGGGAACCTGTGTGTCCAGAGGACAAGTGGTCTCCCCAGTCACATACCTAGACAAAGCACCAGGACACATTTCATTCCAGCTGTGTTCTGTCTACACTCTCTCCACCCCGCAGCCTCCCCCACTCCCACCTAGTTCTGAGTGATGAATCCTGGAACCTATTCTATATATGGGGATGGGGTGAGTGTCCCTGCAGAGCACAGACTTTTCAACAGAATCCATTTCTCTGTTGTGGGAGAGGCAGGAAATGTAGTGATAGAATGAAGACCCCCCCCCCCCCGCCACACAGCTCTGATGCCTTCTTCCTCCATGCACCCTGAATCTGCTCCTCCCTGATCTCCTCTTTCGTTCTCATATCAGACCCTGACCCAGCCACCATTTTTTGTTGCCATTTGGTTTTGAGCGGGGTCTTTGCACATAGTCCAGGCTTCACTCAAACCCCTGTTCCTCCTGCCCAGCATTAAAAACTGCTGGAATTGCAGCATGTGCCTCCTACTGCCTGCAACTCTCATTCTTCTCCCCTGAATTGGTGCACCCACCCACTGTGTGCAACTGTCATTCTTTCCCCCCCCCTGAATTGGTGCACCCACTCACTGTGTGCAACTGCCATTCTTTTCCCCTGGACTGACACTCTTGTCTCTCAACTGTGCTTCCACTAGCCACTTGTCTTGCTGAATGTTCCCAACGGCTTCCTAGTTCATAGGGAGGAACTCCAAACTTTCAGAATCCTAAAAGGCATTTAGTGACGCTTTCTCTCTTTCTGTGGGATGTTGTCTCAGCCAGCCTCCTGTTCTGCCACTCAGAAGTTGCCATCAATCCCATCATATTGGGACAGGGATGCCACACTATCTCTAGCCGCAGAGAGGACAGAGCCTACCACAAGTTTGGGATCCAAATGACTGGAGACTGGAAACAGACTGAACCACCTGCACTTCTGTTTAGAAGTAGTTAAAGGAGGCTATTTGTGAAGCCCTGTAGCCTTCATTTGAGAATTGCATTGGGATACAGCACAGGAGAGCGGGGGTGGGGGGATGGTTTTATTTTACAGTTTATTTAATTCACTCTTCCTGCCGGCACTGGTTTAATTCATCTGCGCAGCTAAGGCGGAAGGACGGAATTGAAATATTAACCTCGGAGGCAGCACGGGAGCAGATAGTGGAGCTCTGGCGGAGAGTGCGAGCAGGAGATGAAAGGCAAAGAGAAGGCGTCCATGGGAGAATTAGAGGGGGGATAATAGAAGCCTCTGCTCTAATGGTTCATTTTCTTTCTCTTTAGTCCAGAGTGATAAAAGCAAATAAATTTGTGTTTAGAATCACAGACACAGTACAAGGCTGTTATATAATGATATTATCTTCCTGGCCAAACTTTGTTAGAAGTTCTAATGTCGAAAGCATGCAAAGTGGATTAAAATATCACAGTCGAGCAGTAGAGCCTGTCAGGATGACAGAATATTATTAAACCTGTGTATTTATCCCTTAATTTTCATCTCCACACGAGATCCCAGCATGGTGCTGTTTCTACACAAAGCCATGAGCGGAGGGTGGTCTAGCATGGGGGGTGGGGAGAGGGGTAACCGCTGGGCAGAGCCAGAGAAGTGTGCTTACCAGCTACCCTCGTGCCTGAGCAGAGTCCAATCTAAGCATTTAAGTAAACAGAAAGGTGGCCCACTTCCTGGGTGGCATTTAGCTGGCACTCTCTCCACTCAAGTCTGTGGAGGAACAGAGAAGACTCCAAGGAAGAGGGCAGGTTTAAGGCTGAGATGAGACTGACACATGGGCAGGCTATTCTGTCTTCAGGATGGGCAAGTTTCTTGTCCTCTGGTCTCCTGACTCACTGGGTGGACACTGGTAGCCACCACAGGGATGTGTGCTCTCTGTACCTTGCTGAGCAATGTGGTT
Organism: Mus minutoides; assembly: GCA_902729485.2. Taxonomy (NCBI): domain Eukaryota; kingdom Metazoa; phylum Chordata; class Mammalia; order Rodentia; family Muridae; genus Mus; species Mus minutoides. The sequence goes on from LR749490.1 coordinate 5,733,873, forward strand.
TTACACACATGCTCTTTACGAATCATAAAGCCATCTCTAAGAAAGGAATGATTACATTTTCCATCTGAGGAAACTGAGGCCCTGTAGCCATACAACTTGGCCAGGTCACGTGCTACACACGATGTCATCAAGTGGGACAGGGCTACGCAGGCCTGTGGATTCTATAGGTAAGCCAAGTGTGTCGCTGTTGGGGTAAGAAGAGCCAATGTGGTGTGGTCACCAATTCAGAATACCCCTACACTGAGTGTTCGGAACAGCAAGCTGATGCTGAGCCCCAGACCAGGTGTGTGTGTGTGTGTGTGTGTGTGTGTGTGTGTGTGTGTGTTTGTAGGGGGAACCAAGCAAGGCAAGAGACCTAACTTTTGTGCTGTTTGAATTGATCCTTCTCTGTGTAGACTTAAAGTAACGTGAAAAATAGCTTAGCTAGAAGGGGCAGGGGGCCCAGGATAGCCATCTCTCATCTGTCACACTATAGTCCGGGGAACTGCCTCTCTCCTGAGAAGGGATCTCCTTAGGACTCTTCACTGCTGTGAGAGTGCCTATTCCTTCCTCTTCCAGGGTTCCCCTCCAGCCGAAACTCCAGCCCCACCTCCTCCAGACAGCCTTCTCTAACCACTCTCTGATTTATCCTTCCACTTCAGGTCTCCAGCAAACAGGGGGTTCACTGCCTCAGCCCAGACATACCCCCTCACCCTCATCAAGCCAGACCTTCAGGGTGGGCCGCACAACATGGAAGACATTCAAAGGAAAAGCTTTTTAAGGTTAAAAAGGTATTTGTACCCATGGGACCCCGAACTCTGATGGCATGAGGGAGGGCTTTGGAGCACCTGAATGACAGAATGAGATACGGGGAGAGCCTGCAGACATGGCAAGGGCTGGGGGTGGGTGCTTGGTGAGAATGTACTGCCGGCTAGGAGGGCTTAGGAAACAGACTGGTGAAGTCACACTGAGGGCTGGGAAGTGTATGCTAATGGCTGGACAGGGTCTAGTGAGGGAAAACAGAGAGCTGGGGAGGGCCTGGGATATGTTGAGGGCCGGAGGGTCTAGTGGGGATATGCTGAGGTCTTGAATGGCTTTAGGGGACATGCTGAAGACTAGGGAGAGCTTACAGGGGTTGCTGAAGGCTAAGGGAGCCTGGAGGGCATGCTGAGGGCTAGAGGGCCTATTGAAGGCATTTTGAGTGCTGGGGATGCCGGGATGCATGGTAAGGACTAGTAGGGAGAGCTTGTGGGGTATGCCAAAGGCAGAGAAGGCCTGGGGGCACACTGAGGTCTATGTGGGCATAGAGAGCAGACCATTTTGAGGACCTGAAAGGGACAGAGAAGGATGTTAAGGGTTGGGCTGTAGATCCTGCTTGGGAAGACCCAGGGTCGGATGCATCACCTTCACACTCTGGAGATCCACTAGAAGAAGGAGGACTACAATTTTACACAAACAAGATTTTGCATGAAAATTAGTAACTAGAACGAGAACATAAATCATAACGAATGCCAGAGGCATCCAAATCTCAGTCCCTGTTGAGATTTTTTATTTCAGGTTTGGTGGCAGCAGTGGTCACAGACACACTTTCTGTAGCACGCTGCCCTCCCTGTCATGCCCCAGAGCACTGCTGAAGCTCGGCTCTCCCAGAATTCCTCTGAGTCTGCAACTTCTTTAGCTTTGGAACCACTCATGCCCATGGAGGAACCTGCAATGTCCAGTGACCTATGTGAAGCACAGAAAAGACAAGCCAACAAAAGTTTCCCAGCTGTAAGCTCAGCTGCTGTCCCCTAGCCCAGTGCCTTGCTCACCCTGTGAGACCCAGGGCCAGCTAAGTTGGGCTCACCTGTGCCAGGAGTAGAGCAACAGACCTGTCTGCATTGAAAACCTCTCTGCCTGCATGACCTCAGCATTCTGGTGTCAGGGGTAGTGAGGCAGAAGGATCACAAGTCCAGGCTTGCCCAGGTTCTAGAGCAAGGCCTCGTATCAAAATCCACAGTTGAGGTGTGGCATAAGGTGTTCTGAAAATAGCTCCTATATTCTAAAAGAATGGAACTTTCGCCGCTCCTCACAGCCAAAGTTAATAATAGACCTTGCGGTCACTTAAGACTGCTCTCCTCCTGTGCCCTTTGCCTGTTGGTCTAACCTGCTTTTAAGTGACAATGTAACAATCAACCTTATTTGCCTTGGATTTTTCCATGTAATCAGTTTTTGCCGCCTATACTAATGCACGGCTTTGATCTTAAGTTATGTATTCTTCCATGCCCCTGACCCAGAGTAATTCATGTATATATCATTTGCTGAGAGCAGCAAATACCGAAGTTGAAAGCAACTTCCTAAAATCTACCATAAAAGTTGACAGCATCCATTTATGGGTCTTGCTTGATAAACAATGATGTTTGTTGTCTAGGTCAGTTAAAATCAGTTGCAGTCAGCTACTTAATCCCTTGTAGAGCTCCGTTAAAGACTTCTGTAAACTATCTCGTACCTTCTCCCAACATGATTTCTATTTCGTTCAATAAATACAGAGTAAAGCCCTTTGCTAGGTACACACACACATGCACACACGGGGATGGGGAAGCTGGATGGGGATAGATTCACAAGAGCCTTCAGGTATGGATTGATTCCCAATCATGAGAGATAGACAGAGTACAAAAGACACTGAGAGCATGAAGTAGAAAATTCAAATCCTGCCTCATTCTTGGATAAATAACTCCAGGAGGAAGTATTTTTAATTCTTACCTTACTGCAACACTGATACATTATTGCTAACTTGGAGTTAATCACTAATATGTTATAATCCTCTCAGCTAAGTATAGTACAGTACTTGCCTAGCATGTACAAGCCTCTGGGTTTGAACCCTAACACCACGGAAGGGGAGGTGTGGCTAAAGGGAAGAGTAGAAGGATCGGTTTCACTGTAAAGATGGAGTCAGACCCAGGTGCCTTCCACGTGCTCTGTCAAATGTTTTAAGGAAAGCGTCATGGACCAGGAGAGATGGCGCATCAGTTAAGAGCACTTGCTCTTCTTGAAGAAGACCTGAGCTTGGTTCCCAGCATCCATACTGGGTAGCTCACAAAAGCCTCTAACTCCAATTCCAAAGTAATCTGATATCATTTTATGACCACCTTAGGACTGCATTCATGCAGTGCAATACATTCAGGTAGATAGATAGGTACATACATACATACATACATACATAGTTTTAATAAGAAGAAAGATCAACTTTATATTCTACACAAGATGGAAAGGCAGTCCAGCTCAGCTTTATAAGACAAGAAATACTTGATATCAAAGCCAGGTGAAGATGTTTTGGGAGTGAAATAATTCTCTATTAGGCACTAAAGTGATTTAAAGAAATATACCAACCATTGCAGAATATATGCAACCATTATAAAATTGTCATAAGCGTACATATGTCACTGGGGGTTGGGTGTCATGATTTCTCAAAATACCAACCATCCATGCAGCTTGTAAGTCAATGACTTGATTAAATATACAGATAATGGAAATGAGAATGAATACAAATGCTTCAGTGTGGATGGGACTGGGGAGGGTGACATTTGGCTGCAGAAACACATGCTGGTGTTTTAGAGGTGATGAAAACACATTCTGTCCCAGTTGAGGGGGACATGAATTTGTCAACACTTACCAAATGTACCATAAAGTTAGTTTCCTATTTGAAAAATATATCAAAAAATGAAACTGCCTAGTTTGAACCAAAATTTGATGTTGAGCTGAGGCCCCGCTGGCATACAGAGTCCCAGGTGCTTCCAGAGGAAGGCCAAGGATTTAACTTTTGGAAAAGATTGCTCAGCTGATGTCACTCCCCAGCTCACTCTGATCAGCTTCTCTTTTCACTTCCCCAGATCTGTCCCCATAGGTGTTCCCTGATTGTGCTGCTATTTCTGTACCATAAAGCTAATTTTCTATTTGAAAAATATATCAAAAATTAAACTGCCTGATTTGAATCAAAATTTGATGTTAAGCTGAGGTATAGAAGACACTGAGTGTGAAGTAAATAATTCAAATCTGGACTCGTTCTTGGTTAAATGACCCCAAGAAGAAGTATTTTTATTTCTGTCACTCCTCAGCAAAGCCTCCTCTGCCTGCTTCATCTGCAGCCACTCCACACCCCAGACCCTCTCCATCACTCCGTGTCTCTGCTACATGGTGCTGATAACCCTGTAGAATAATCCCAGACGCTGCCTTACTCTCAGATTCTCCCTTGCCATGGCTTATAATGTCCCCAAGTTGTTCACTGCAGTCTACTGTCACCCCATATGGCACTGTATTATTCAAGGTTATTTAAAGGAATAGAACTGAGAAAATGGACGTGTGTGTGTGTGTGTGTGTGTGTGTGTGTGTGTGTGTGTGTCTGTCTGTCTGTCTGTCTGTGTGTCTCTGTGTGTTTATTAAGGGGATTTACTAGAGTGGATTTCATGCTGTGGACATGGTAGCTGAACAACCACTATCTCCCAACAGAAAGGTCAAGAATGCAGTAGTTGTTCAGTCTACAGGAATGGGTGTCTCAAAAGTCCCAATCTGGGGCCAGAGTCCCAGCTGAGTTCTGAAGAGCTGCTTGTCTTTGGTGTATCTGAGACTCCTGAAGAAGTGGGTTCTTACTCCAACAGAAGATTGCCTCAGCAACAGGATAGATGGACTTGCCAATCAGAGTGTGAACAAGCAGGCAAAAAGCAAAAATTTCCTTCTTCCACTTGGGCTACAACTAGAAAGCATAGCCCATGTTTATAATGTGTCTCCCCCTTCAAAAGATCCAGATTTAAGATAGGTCTTCCCACCTCAAAACAAATTCCTCACATCAATGTTCAGCTTCTTGGGATTTAGTTGATTCCAGATTTACAATCAAAATTAGCCACCACAGGTATCTAGGGTGGTAAGTGCTCAAAAATATGCCTGAATTAATAACCTTATGTAGGACCAGCAAGATGGTTCAGTGGGCAAAGGAACTTGCTGCCAAACATGACAGCCTGAATTTGATCCGCATGACCCATGGTGAAAGGAAAGAATCAACTCCCTTAAGCTATCCTTTGACCACTACAAGCCCTCCTGCCCACATGCACACAAATAAAGTAATTAATAGATAAATGAGTAAATAGATTAATCAACAAACACATAGAATAACCTGATAGAGGGGTATGCAGGTATACATGTGCACACACACACACACACACACACACACACACACAACATTGAACAAATTAAAATAACACTCTAACAGAGGCTTAGCAAGGTAATGAAAGCAAAAGTTTCACCACCAACTTAGAAGAAAATTTTGAGAAGAGGTTGGATAAATTCTAATATGAGACAACAGGCAAAGGTGGAAACCCAGAGCTTCATTTCACTCATTCTACTCCTATTTTTGTTTTTGCACAGAGAAAAACTGCCATTGACTCATTTGAGATGTCAGTCCAGACAATGAGCTGCCATCTAGTTTCTCCAGGAGTCACAGTGCAGATGTTCATCCTACTGGGTCCTGTGACCCTTCCTTCTGTACACCTGACCCTTCCTTCACCAATTAGAGGAAGCTAGCTATCTCCCTCTAGTGGTGAACGGAGGAATTAACAGTGATAGCAGTGTTGCCCAGTAGACTTGTGAGCCAATGGTGAGATCAAACGTGAACTCCATGACATCATCATGGCAGAGCTTTCCTAGGCTCCAACACATCTCTAGGATTCCCTTCTACTTTGTTTTCTTTGTTTTCTTTTCTTTTTTTTTTTCTTTTGTGTGGGCTCACAAGGACTTGCATTTACTAAAGGAAAAACTGTGACCAACCAAACCTGTGCTGCCGTGATAAGAGAAATAGCTAAAGAATCTGGGCACAACAATGTTAATGTGCATATTGATCTACAAGAAGAAGTCCTCTTCTGGTTTTCCCCAAATAGAGCTTTTTTTTTTTTTTTCATCACTAAAAATTTGAATTTTAGACAGGTTCCTGGACTGGTGGTTGATATCTATCAGTTCATTAGTCCCTAGCACCTATCTTGTCCCTAGAGGCTTTCCAGAACCACCTTCTCCCTCACAGAATGCTGACAACTTCCTTGGGTCCCACCTGGGTCCCACCTGGGTCCCACCTGGGTCCCACCTGGGCCCCTGTAGCAGTTTTGCTGTGCTGGTGAGCCTCTGCACCATCAGCTCCAGTGTGTTCTAGAATCAGCTCACTAACTTTTTTTTCAGAAGGCTTCGGTCTGCACAGAGTGTGTCATGGCTTCCATTGACTTCCTGACTTGATAGACATGGTATTGAGCTTAGGAGAGCACCCAGATATGATTATGGCAAATTTTAGTAAAATCAGCATGGAACAGAAAGGTCCTCCTCATGGAAAAACCATAAGTGACTATGGTGGACACATGAGCTTCTACTATGGACAGTAGTTTTGACCGTGGAATATATCTTACACAGGACACATCCAGTCAATCAAAAGTAGGTAGTTTTGCCCTGAATGTCCATAGGAATCAGCTTGAATCTTCTATATATTTATTTTTTATGTGTAAGTGTGTGTGTATGTGCACCCTGTGGTTGCAGGCCTACACAGTCCAGAAGAAGGTTTCAACCACTGAATTAGGGTTGCAGATAGTTGTAAGCTACTTGATATGGGTGCCAGGGATATAACTCTGGTCTTCTGTAAGAACAGCACGTGCTGTTAACTGCTGAGCCATCTCCCCATCCCTATCTGGAATCTCCTAAATGAGTCTCACAGCCAATCAGCAAGACTCACTTCAAAACTCTGACACTCGAGGCCATGGAATGCAAACTGGGTTCCACGAGTCCTTAACTAGTGCTTTCCCAGGGTGTCTCTATTTTGTTTTGTTTGTTTGTTTGGTTGGTTGGTTGGTTGGTTTTTTGAGACAGGGTTTCTCTGTATAGCCCTGGCTGTCCTGGAACTCACTCTGTAGACCAGGCTGGCCTCGAACTCAGAAATCTGCCTGCCTCTGCCTCCCAAGTGCTGGGATTAAAGGCATGCGCCACCACGCCCGGCTCCAAGGTGTCTCATACCAAACAAGGTGGTACTCCCTCACGACCACCCAGGTTCTCCTATCCTCCATTTCCTTCTTGACTACATTTTGGCTGCTTCTCATAAGGTGTTTATTCTTTCCCATCCTCTGTGACATTGCTGAGGGAAAGACTAGAAGTGAAATGCTTGCAAGAGCTCAGGCATGCTGGACAGGCCATCCTGACCCCTTTCCTGCCATTTCTATCTGGCCATTATAGACTTCTATGTTGTCTCTCTTACTCTCTTCCCCACCACATCCCATCCACTCCTCTATGACCTCTTTCATAAGTCCTTTCATCAGGCCTTGGAGCCTTTAGATTTTCTAACCAAACCCTAAGCTGTCCACAGGATTGTTGATGGAAGTACGGGAGACTGTGCCCCAGGTTACCTCTGCCAAGCATCAGAGCAGTAGGCCCTGGAGACTCCACTGCCCCATGCCTGCTCAGCACTAATTTGAGCTGTGACACCATTTTCAAAGTTGTCACCACCTCAGGCCACAGTAGAACCTTTCTTGAAGGAATAGGAGCGGTTGCTATTTAATTTCCCTCCTCCACTTCTCAAGAGCTGAGTTCCTAAGTTCAAAGGCATCTATCATAGTGAGTGATGGATTGTATTTCAAAGCAGGTTGGCAGCAGGCGGGAATTGGATTCAGAAACAACCATCTGGCTTTTGCAACTGTGTGCTCTTTGCCCTGCTCAGCATCATGCTGGCTGTCACAGAAACCTAGTGGCCAAAGCAGCGGAACTTGCTTCAGTGATAGGCCTCCTCTGTGCTGGAGAAGCAGTGGGTACCTAAAACCAGGGTTCCCATCCTGAGATGTTCATGAAGAAAATCAGACTGAGTGTTGAGATGTTCTTGACAATCTACTACACGCTAGGCATTGAGGAGATAGACTGCCATGACCCAAAGCACCCCTTCACTCACTCTTTCTCAGCCTCTTGAAGTTCTTGATCCCAGTTTAGCTGAGCCACGGCAGCCTGGTTCTTGTGGTAAAATGAGCAGTTCTCCATCCCTAATATCAGTGTCAGGTTTCATTTCTGAGCAACCCCCCACTAACTACATAATGCTGGCAAGTCTTAGAGATTTGAGCTTCCATCTAAGAATTTACTCCTTTACCCACAGATTGAAAATAAGAATACTCCAACCTTAGGTGATCACAGCATCCTTACCATGTCCATTTCGGTAGCCATGACTTTCATGCAAATGTTCACACTAACAAGAACCTTTATTTGCATGTGTTCTACCCTGAGCACTCAGGGGTTGGGCTCTGCATTGTTCCAGAGGCTCCTTAACTAAGCATTCTAGTGTATCCCTGTGACCAGGAGCTTGGCCCTTAGGCTGCAGTTTGCATCAGATGAGTGAAATGGCAGGCCACGAGTCCAGCACCTGCTTCCAGCACACTTTGGGGGACAGTGTGTTCCCTGACTGTCCAGCAGAAAGCTGAAGAGAAGACAGGCCACCAGCGATAAGCAGCAATGACCCCACTCACAGTCAGCAAGTCAAGCCACAGGCTCTCCTGTTTCCAAAACACTTTCAAGTGACAAACTCCAGAAATTGCAGATATGAGTGCTGAACAGAAGAAACTTGGAGAAACAAAGAGCTGCCTTGACCCATACCTCCAGATAAACAACATTATAAAGAAGCGAAAACAGAGAGACTGTGCCGTCTTGGAATTCACATCTAGGTAATCAAAGAATGAGTATATTTGAGAAAGAGTTAAGCACACACATATGAATTAAGCTCTCTCTCTCTCTCTCTCTCTCTCTCTCTCTCTCTCTCTCTGTGTGTGTGTGTGTGTGTGTGTGTTGGTAGGATGGGTATTAGGTGTGAGTGCCTCTAACAGAGACAGCAGATGACCTCATCTGCTCTGAATACATACACAGTCTCATTAGTTAACATTTATGAGGTGTCTGTTGTATGACAGACACTATTCTCAGTTCTTCTAAGTAGGTTCCGTCCTTTAATTTTCACAACACATTAATGGATGCAAAACAGTTTATAATGGCCAGGACTGAGAAAGCTCCACAGGAGCAGAGCCCAATAGCACTGTTTCTATTACTGTCCCCAGTTTCCAGGTTAGTAAAGAAAGAAAGAGAGAAAGAGGAGAGGTGGGAGGAGAGGGGAGGGGAGGGAAGGGAAGGATCAGAGATGAAAGGAGGAGAGGAGAGGGTAGAAGAGGAGAGAGGAGGGAAAGAAGGGAAGCAGAAAACGAGGGAGGGAGGGAGGGAGGGAGGGAGGGAGGGAATAGAAACAGACTTTCCCTTTCCTCATCATTTCAAAGTCATCTCAAATGAGGTTCAGGTGAGAGAGAGAGAGAGAGAGAGAGAGAGAGAGAGAGAGAGAGAGAGAGAGAATCAGGCATTCATTTTTCCAATTTTCTAGTTCTGGATATGGCAGTGATCACCCATGGAGTTACTTACTGTTCATTTGTTTGAGCACCCAGATCAGCACGCAGGAGGATGCAAAACTCTGTATTTTTTTTTTCAGAGGATCACAGAGTAAAACAGACAGGAAGTTTAATGTCAAGACTCAGGACACAATTTAAAACTAACTCCTATGGACAATCCATAGTTGGAACTCACAGTGCCTGGCTATAGTATAATAAACTGGAATGCACTCTCTAAGCCGTGGAAAAGCTAAAAGATACTGTGCATTCGGACACACCAGCAAGGAGAAAACGCTGTGGGCAGGCTGAGCAAAGGCTGCTCCTGGATGGACGCCCTGCTTCTGTGTTGTGAGGGAAGTGTGAGTCCCTGAGAAAGGGCTTTATAAGTTTTTGAACTAACCAGAAGAGGACAGGTCTCTTGGCTAAAAACAAACAATAGCATGGTTCATCTTGCCAAAGTCTAGCCTGATTTGTTCTTTTATTTATAGGTAGATAGATAGATAGATCATAAGTTTAATTGATATTTAACAATAGTTAATTGTTCCATTTATGCTATCACTATGACAAATACTCTATAAATATATACATTTTTTTAAAAACATTTATCTTTATTCTCTTTTGCAGTCCAGTCATTATCCCCCTCCTGGTCTGCCCTCTAACAGTTCCTTATCCCATTCATTCTTACCCCCACCACACCCCTCCATCTCCAAGAGTATATCCCCAACCCATCTCCACCCCCAGCAGGTCTCTTCACTTCATGGGGAGTCAAGTCTCTCAAGGATTAAGTGAGTCTTCTCTCACTGAGGCCAGACTAGGCAGTCCTCTGCTGTGTATGTGTTAGGAGCCTCCTACCGGCTAGTGTACACTGCTTGGTTAGTGGCTCACTGTCTGAGAGATCTCAGGGATTTGGGTTACTTGAGACTGCTGGTTTTCCTATTACGATGAGTCTTAGCTAAGGTCACCCTCATAGATTTCAGGGAGTTTCCATTGCATTGGATTTTCACCTTGCCCCCAAAATGTCTCCACCACCAAATTTCTATCATCTCTCCCAGAACTCTCTCTCTCAAGCCCCCTGCCTGATCCCCCCTGTTCCCATTCCCACCAGCTGCCAGTCCATCTGCCTGACTTCTCTCTGGTGGTTTTTCTGAGAATTGATGGAATTCTAAAGACTATGACATGAAGGATTGATCCATTGGTGGATTCATCATTGGGCAGACTGATGGAAATTAGGTAGAACTGAAGGAGGCGGGGCTTGATTAGAGAAGTGAGTCATTGGAAACATGTTAGAAGGGAAGAGCTCAGTCCCTGTACCCTTTCTTTCTCTCATCTTTGTTTCCTGTCTGACACAAGATAGGCAGCTTTTCTGAGCCACCCATGGCATAATGTTTCTACCTTGCGACTGGCCTAAAACAATGGAATGAGCTGCTCATGGACTGATGTCTCTGAAACCATGGACCTAAACTAATCACTCCTCCTTTCGGTCCATTATCTCAGGTATTGGCTGTATCACTGTCACAGGATACTTCCCTGGCTGAGGTGGATGTGGCCCAATGTGACGATGGAACCATGGTTAGATATTAAGATCTCTTCTGTCAGTTGTCTCCAGATAGTGGATTTCTCTTCCTTTTTGACGCTGCCAGGAGCCCAGCCAGATGCATATTTCTCCAAGCCTTCTTGCTTGTTAGGAATAAGAGCAGACACCACACCTTACTCAGAGCCCCAGAAAAGTAAAGGAAAGAGTGCCTATCACCTGGACTGTCAACTCCAGGTCTGTGAGCTGTGCAATCCACTAGATCAAACTGTCTTGGATGTTCCCTGACTATGAAAATCAGGGCTAAAAATTGTTCTACAGTTGATGGATCAGCCTAGGGCTCTGTATACTTTATAGCCACTTTGCAGATAGGACCATGGAAATCACGAAATTCTCCAAGGCTGTGCTACTGTCTTGCTAGCCCCACCTATATCCAGGCCACCTGTCCTAAGTCTCCTCCCCACAATGCTGATAATGATTACTGGATAATCCTTAGCCCGGCCTCCCAGATGGTTCTCCCCTTCCATGCCTCCATCAACATACATGTTGCCAAGGTGGTACAACTCTGCAGGGAGAATCAGTGCAAAGCACAGTGCATATTTAACACCCCTGTCTTCCACTGGCTAGTGACTTGATATTGATTAGCTAACAGTAACTTGGCCCCAGGTCAGGTCTTCAGCTCCAGCAAGGCCCATGGCAGAATTCCTCAAGGAAGACCGAAGCTGCACAGCTAGACTTCCAAACTAAGGAGTTGCTGCATCTATGTCTGTGCCTGTATTAATTAACCATTCTTTTAATGCTGGCTATGTCTGCACACATCATTATAATAGCCAAGACTTTCCTCCAAAGCAGGCTCATTTAAGCCAGTGAGGTAGTTGGTGATTTGGGGAGGCTGAGGTGGGGCTACATTTTTTTTTTTAATTTAAAGTAGAATCAATTTAGGAATGGTAAGGGCAAAATTATAAAAGCATCATTCATTCATTCATTTTCTTTTTTTTTTCATAATGCATTAAAGGGACAGTGCCAGGCCAGGCCCCTGGAGAGTGAATAAATTATAATTGATACAAAAGGGCCTCTAATTGAATGTGAGAAAAAAAGGAAGAAACCAACCAGCCACACAGGAGATACCTTGGCCCTACCTCAGCCTCAGGTGACAGAAAATGTGAACATGCTGAATGAAAAAGAGAGCCTAAGAGGCCTGCCTACTGAGCACAGCCACACACGGTGAGCAGTGAGAGAGAGGGCATGCCGACACAGTGCTAGAACTCTGCCTGCTGAGACAACTGGTGGGAGACACTCAAGAGAGCAGAAAGGGAGCCCAGATGCACACAGCCACAGAGATGCAGCAGCGGTAGGACTCTCTCTTGCTGATGAGTGAGCACTTTTTAATTGCCGCCTCCCTAAATCCAGCACAGGTGGCGATGTGGATAAGGTTAGAATTCAGCTTATACTAGCTGCAAAGAAAGGACTCTTTAACAGTCCCGGCATGTCGGCAGAGTGTGACAGATTTAAACTAGGTAAGAGAATGGATTGTTTTCAAGGACTAATTAAACGATGGAGCTGTTGATATCACCAATCACTGTCAGCTGTCACAGAGCAGCCCTTTGATGCCACCTGTGAGGCTCAGCTCCCTCCAACTACAGGCTGCAGGATGGAGCTGTGCTCAGACCTTGCAAATCCCATTCCTCCATCCAAGTTTCTACCTGGGCTTTGCTGCTCACGGACTGTGAGAGCCTGGTTGCATTGCCTGGTACCTATGCCTCAGTTGGTCTTGTGTACAGTGGATCTTGCTCCTTTCCCCTCCCAAGAGTGGGGTCACATTTGCAACATTACAGAAACTTTTCAGCAAATGTCATCATTAGTTCAGTCTCCACCCCAGCCACACAAGATGTGATTTGTCTACAAGGCTGGTTAAGTGCATGTTGGTGACAACACAGGCTTGCAAACAGTACTGCTTTTTGAATGAGGAATAAAGGCCCAAAGTGAACGGAGAAGGCCTCAGCATGCTAGGTTAAATCACATCACACCTTGTAGGATATGCTCCTGAATGTGCTGTGATGACTATTCCTGGTTGTCAACTTGGCTACACCTGGAATGAACTACAATCCAGAAATGGAGGGCACACCTGTGATCCAGATCTTGAGGCTGGAAGACACAGGCTTCTGACCCAAATCTTGACATGGGATGGCACATGCTTTTGAGCTAGATCTTGAGGCATAATAGCCATGTAAAGCTTAGACCCAGGCAAGGCAGTGCATTCCTTTAATCCCAGGAGACTAAGGCAAGCAGATCTCTGAGTTCAAGGCCAGCCTGGGAAAGAACAAGTTCCAAATCCAGGTGTGGTGGTACACAGCTTTAATCTGGGCCATACCTTCTACTAGAGGCCTACAGAGGGACAATAGAGGAAGGAAGTTTCACTCTTCACCTGCTTGCACTTACTGACCTGCACATCTGTTGGAACCTACTTCTTCAGGATTCTACCTTATACATTAGGCCAGCTGAAACAATTAGCCTCGTGGGACTAAACAATGCTAAATTCTTAGACTTCCCCTTCACAGCTGCCCATTGTTGAATTAGTTGGACTGCATACTACAAGTCATTAGAATAAATTCCCTTAATATATAGAGACACTCCATAAGTTCTGTGACTCTAGAGAACCCTGACCAATACATACGCCCAGACTAGTAGATGCTACCTGGACTGTGTGCATCTGGAGGATGAAGGATCAGCGATCCTTCTTCCTTCTATCATACTTACTCCTCCGTGGATGGGTAGGAACACAGCTAAATTAGTCACTTTGCATCACTGGATCTGATACCTTGCAGAAGGAACTAAAGGGGAAAGGATTTGTTATGGCTCATAGTTTCAGTCTCTGGTACTTGGACACATGCACTTGGTGGAGAGGCCTATCTGTGGTGGTTAGACGTAGCTTTCTTTGTAACAGACAGGAGGCAGAAGATGAAGTAGTATATTTCCCCCAACAACTTCCTCTGGCCAGACCTAGCTCCTAACCTTTCATCAGTCCTAATAACACCATTATATTATGAAACCAGAAACAACGAGTATGAGCATATCAATCCCATTGGATTCACCCACTGGTTCCAGTTAACCCTAGAAAATTCCTCCAAGACACACCCAGGTTAATCACAGGTTTTTTTTGTTGTTGTTTGTTTGTTTTGTTTTGTTGTTTTTCGAGACAGGGTTTCTCTGTGTGCCCTGGCTGTCCTGGAACTCACTTTGTAGACCAGGCTGGCCTCGAACTCAAAAATCCGCCTGCCTCTGCCTCCCGAGTGCTGGGATTAAAGGCATGCACCACTACGCCCGGCCACAGTGGTCTTTCTTACATGGGGTTCACCCCTTACCAAAGCTCCCATTTGGAGCCTGCAGACACATGTTAGAGAAGAGTTCCTTCACTTGTGAGTGAGTCAGCATTTTATTTCCTGCGGCCTTTGCACAAAGGGCAAGTTTCTCTTGTCTCATTGTTCTGCCTACTTGATTTTTTCTGTTTTCCAGGCCAAAACTGGAAATTTCTGTACAGACCTAACATACAACTAACAGGGAAAGGTGGTTGCCCAGGAAGAACCTTACTTAGCACTCTGTCCAGGTGCTGTGCTTCTTGGAGCAGGGTCCCCCAGAGGTCCGATTTAAAGTAATGCTCAAAGCAATGGCTATTTTTCTTTTAAATGCATGAACTAATTCAAGAGTTTTCACTTAAAGTACACTGAACTCAACCTCAAAAAAATGGTTCATCCTCTATATAAGAGTTTCCTCAGGTCTAACCTAGTACCTCTAAGGGATCTCTTCCATTTCCCTGTGCTCCATTTGTTGCAATTAATAAATATCCCAATAGCTATGCCATCCCAGGGCAGAAGCTCACAGTGTCTCTTCTGTACCCTGGTGGAGAATTTGTCACTGCCCAATCTTTGGCACCTTGACTGGTTCTGTTTCTTCCACTCATTCATGGCCAATACCTGTTAATAGAACCCTGAACATGTATTATCCCAGAGGCCCCTTTGGAAAATGGGTTCACTGACTAAGTACCCACACACAGCCCCACCTCTTGTTTCAAAGTGGAAATTCAGCTAGTGATGGACACAGAGGAATGTCCTGTTCCCCAATCATAAGGCAGAACCCATGTTCCTAGACTCCCAAGGACTGCAGATCCACACATGTGACAAATATTCTCCTTAGTGTACAAATGCCAATCTGCAGACAGAGAGCATTGCATCAAGGACCTAAAGAGCAATCCACAGGCACAAAGAAACACCAAAAATAGTTGGGATCCTCAGAGGAGCATCCTGAAAAGGTAATACCACATTGACTAGACAGAAAAAGGCCGAATGAAATGAGCTGAAGGAAGGTCTGGACTACCAGGACACAGCATGTGCAAAGGCCCTGAGGTTGTCAGAATCTAAACTGAGAGAGATGCTAAGTGACCAGAGCTCAGGGATCAAGTGTCAAAGGTTAGACTACAAAGGGCCTGGGAACTGCAGGGAGACTCCAACTTTAGTGTAAGTATAGGAAGTGGAGGGACAGGATAGAAAAGACACAAAGCTCTCTGGGCTACAGGGATTGCTTGTGAGTGACCAACAGGATCAGCCATAGGCCACATGCAATGTGGGCAGTGGTTGTGAAGGTAGCAGACATGAAAATGGGGAGGTCACTCAAGAAACTATGGCCGTCAGACATTGTGGCACAGGAGTATCTGGGGCTCAAGATTCACTTGGGTTACCTAACAAGACCTGATCTCAAACATCCAAGGTGGTACTTCAGTATCAGAGTGCTTACTTCATATGCAAGTCCGGGTTTCAAACCCCAATGCCACAAACACAATCAAAGGGCTGGAGAAAAAGATTGAAGCTGGACTCAAGAAGCCAGTGTGGGGCAGTATCACACAGGAGTAGCCGGGCCTCAAGATGAGCCTGGTAATGAAGAAACCTGGTAGGGTCATCGGAGAGGGGGAGAAAGAAAGCTGTGAATGGATTCTTAGGGGCCAGTCAGCAGCAGAGCTGAGTGAGTCAGGCAGTTCACACAAGACCCACCTACAAGGATTCAATGTCTATGATACAGTTTCACTGGGTCCCTTCTGATGCAGGGTGAAGGCAGGCCTCCCAGTGAGATGCTTCCCACGTGGGTCAAGCAGCAGTGGTACCCATTTGAGGACAGCAGTGAACAGTTTTTTTTTTTTCCAGAAACAATGATTACCTCCCTCCCTTCTTAATATTTCCATGGAGAGGAGCTCTTTTGCACCTGGGCGTAGGGCACCAATTTCTACACATCACTAGAATTCAGAATAGCCTCGTGGGCAGGAATGAACGATCTTGTTGACAGTGACAATATTTACAAAATTTGCTCTGACATTATAAAGGGGAGCAAAGAGTGGAGAGGTGGCTACTCTGCACAGCCCTGAGTACAGTGTGGAAATGACCCCTCCTCAGCAGCTCCCCCCAGCCCCCAGCTTCGTGACTCTTGAGCATAGAGCAGTACTCATAGCCCAGATAGCCTGCTGGCTCCAGGGCCCTGAGCAAGTAAGAGGAAAGACTTTCAGATCCAGCTCAGCCTCAATGCTGTGGTCATTTCCCTGAAATGTGACTTGGATATGAAATGTCTTTAATGAGCTGAAGGCTTAGTCCTCACGGCCATGTTCAGAAGTGAGGCTTTGGAGAGGCAAGTGAATCAGGAGGGCTCTGGCCTCAGAGGTTCGTAATTAGAGAATTGGAAAGGGATGAAAACTGTGGAGGCTGAGACTTGACTAGAGGAAGGAAGTAGGTGGGGGGCAATGTGCCTTTGGAGGGTATATCTTATTCTCCCCTCCTTTCCCCTCCTCTCCTTTCCTTCTCTCCCCTCTGCTCTTCCCTTCCCTCTTTTCTCCCCCCATTCCCTTGCTCATTGATCTCTTCCTCTCCCTCTTTCTCTCCTTCATTCTCTCTTCTCCTTCCTTCCTTTCCCCTTCCTTCTTCTCCTTCCCTCCCACAATAAAGAATGAGCTTTGCTCTCATGCATCCTTACCACATGAGGCATAAGATCTGAATTCCTATACTCCATAAAAACTATCATGACCCTGGCAAGCAGTCCACTGCTTCTGGCAACATGTGCTCATCTGTTTCTGTAGACTGTTATAACTCAGGCCTGCACTGGGTTTGGGGCCCTTCCTACAGGGAAGGATAAAGCATAAAACCCAACTCAGACTATAGCCCTGCTGTTGAGCCACAAAGACTGAGGTGTTCTGCAGTGTTCAGGGCCTAGTACTCATTTTACATTACTACGTAACAAATTGCCACAAACGGCACACATTCATGAGCTTGCATGTTCCAAGGCTGAAGTCATGAAGTTGGCGAACTGCACCGGGACTGGATCCTTCCCAGCTCGTTTAGCATGTGGTCAGAAGTCACAGAAGTTGGCTCCCTGGACATACAGTACTGGCATTCATGTTTTCTTGTGAGCTGTTGGCTAGCAACACTCTTAGCTTTCAGTCACCTCTGTTCTCCTATATATGACCCCCATTGTCAGATCACAGTATCAATGTCTGATCTCTGCCAATCCAGAAAGACTGTGGTCCATGCTTGAGTCTCTCTGGTATTTCTGGTATGTGCTCTAGACCCAGATTTAAATGACTCGTGCTAGGCCCCAAAATAATCTCCATTTTGTTAATTCAGCTCACGGGGGCGGGGGGGGAGGGGGGGGAGAGTCAGTCTATCTATCCATCTATCTACTTAGTCATTTGATGGATGGGTACTGGAAATTTCACCCAGGACCTAGTTTTATGCTGGGCAAATGCTCTATTTCTGCATTATGTTCAGCTCTGACTAGCAACCTTAACCTCACAGGTAAGTCATGCAGCAAAATAATGAAGATAAAGTCCCCATAATATTCATATACTCTCAGTTTCTGACACACACAAAAAGGCTGAATTATACAAACTGTACAACTGGGGCAAGAATCCACTTTAGAATTCAGCCGTCAAGGCACTTCAATTGGACCACAGCCATAGCCAATCCAGATGTGCCTTAGCTCAGTGCCCCTTGACAGCTCATACCAGTCAGGTAGTCACTGATACAGATGAAACATCCTGCAGTGACCCTGCTGGTGAAGGAAATCAGAACAAAGGGTGCATTGCCTTCCTGGTGTGGAATTGTTGGCCTTGGTTAACTGACTTCTCTTTGAAAGTCTAAGAAGTATAGGAGCTAGAGAAAGTACCCAAGAGCTGAAGGGGTCTGCAACCCTATAGGTGGAACAACAATATGAACTAATTGGTACCCCCAGAGCTCGTGTCTCTAGATGCATATGTAGCAGAAGATGGCCTAGTCGACCATCATTGAGAAGAGAGGCCCCTTGGTCTAGCAAACTTTATATACCCCAGTACAGGGTAACACCAGGGGCAAGAAGTGAGAGTGGGTGGGTAAGGGAGCAGGGCAGGGGTAGGGTTTAGGGGACTTTTGGGATAGCATTTGAAATGTAGATGAAGAAAATATCTAATAAAAATGTGGGTAAAAAAAGAAAGTCTAAGAAGATCTGCGGTGTGTATCTATGTACATATTTTACATGTGCATGCATGTGTATACGCATGAGTATGTGTGCAATATGCAGCAGAATGTTTGATTATGTGTGAGCATACAGATGGAAGAGCACAACTCAGACTGAGCAGCACTGGCTGAGCTGAACTGAGCTGAGCCATTCATTGGACAGGTCTCTGCCCAGAGCATAGTCAATTAATTGCCTCTTATTCTCCTCTCTGTTCTCAAGCTGCAATATGAAGGATGGATCAGAATGTCTCTACGAGTGCATATATTGGTAAGGCTGCACCATCTGATGTGGAGATCTTCCAGAGTTTTCCTTGGCTCTTGCCTGATTTCACAATTTGTTTATATACTTTGTACATAACATTAGTCAGTGTTTTCCAGAGAAACAGAACCAGTTAAATATGTGTATATATGTATGTGTGTATACATATGTCATAAAGAATTGGCTCACACCACGGAGACTGTATCCAGACCTGGAAAGCCGATAGTATATGTTGCAGTCTGATACAAGACCAAAGACAGGAAAGACAGACAGGCAGAAATAATCTTTTTGCTCAACCTGTTAGTCTATGGATGCCTTCAACAGATTGGGTAAGGTCTATCCACCCTGGGGAGACCAATGTCCTAAACTAACTTTGATGATCCAAGTATCCACCTTAGCCAGATGTGTGCTTCTATCATGAGAACACCCAAGGTAATGTGTGGGTCTGTGTGTGGATACCCTGTGGCCAATCAAGTCCATATATAAAATTGAAAGAGGAAAAGGCATCCAATCACATTCAGAAAACCTATGATTGACCAATCCCTGATCTAAAGGATGCCGCCACACCCTTCCCAACACCCTCCCAACACTTTCCCGTTTCTCTTGAAGCACAGCTCTGGAGTCTTCTGAGCTAAAACAATACTCTCCAATTGAAGCAATCGGACATGATCTCACACCATAATATATTGTAGCTTTTAAATGTTGGGCCAAACTTTCTGATTCAGCACATTTTAATCCATTTTATTTGCTAAGATCGGGCAGATGTCATCTGTAATAATCCCACCTGACCTCCCAAAGTCAGGCTGATAAAAATATTAATGTCAGTTTCTTGCAGCCTGGCAGAGAGCAACATCCTGCTTGACAAGCAAACAAATGGCCCAGAGCTGTCTGCGGGATGCTGATGAACCCATATTAATGAATAGTCTCATCAGTGAAAGCTGCCCTCTGGGCAGAGCTGCCACCGGCCGGAGTCTTCAGACTCAGCTGCCTTCCTTGCCAGGTCCTTGGCTATCGACAGGGGCATGGCACCTCATTAGGTATCTGTGGATGGCTCACCTTTCCCAGGTCTATGCTAGCAGGAGTACTGAGGGACTTAGCTCCCTTTATTCTTCTGCCACAGTATCTGCCCCTTGCTCTCTATCTGTCAGATATTTCCTCCTTCGACATTCAAGGTCCAAGTCCTTCTATGAATGCTGAGCAATTCTAAATGGGAATAAAGAGTCATTTCCAGGGTTCAGAGTCTTATGACCTGGGCCTTATTTTTCCTAGGAGTTTGCTTGGTCATTTGTTCTACTTTGCATCTTCTTGCTAGCTGGTGATAGCATCGGATGATGAGACTCACAATATAAGCAGTTTGGAATCAGTGTCCTGCTTCACGTTCCCAATAAACATGTGGTTTTTGTCTGGTTTCTGAAGGCACTGGGTTTCTTTCTCTTTTTATGTTTTTTTTTTTCTTTTATTTATTTTTATTATTTAATTATTTTTAACAGTCCAGATTTCATACCCCTCATGGTTTGCCCCCTGACTGCTCCCCATCCCATACCTCCTCCCCCACCCCTGTTTTCAAGAGTATGTCCCTACCCCTCCCATACACACACACACACACCCATTGTACCAGGCCTTCTTACTTTCTGGGACCTCAATTCTCTCAAGAGTTAGGTGCATCTTCTCTCACTGAGGCCAGACTAGGCAATCCTCTGCTGTATATGTGTCGGGGGACTCATATCAGCTGGCATATGCTGTCTGGTTGGTAGCTCAGTGCCTGAGAGAACTCAGGGATCCAAGTCAGTTGAGATTTGTCTTCCCATGGGGCTGCACTCCTCCTTAATTTCTTCCAACTTTCCCCCAATTCAACCACAGGAGTCCCTAGCTTCTGTCCATTGGTTGGGTGTTAATATCTGTCTCTGACTCTTTCAGCTGCTTGTTGGAGCTCTCAGAGGGCAGCCATGCTAGGCTTCTGTCACATGTATGTGTATCTACACGTGGGTTTAGTTTCTGAGGAGGCCAGGGCATCAGACCCCTACAGTTGGAATGACACTTGGCTGTGTTCTACCTGTTGGAGGTGCTGGGAAGAGAACTCAGCTCCTCTGCATTAACAGGGTGAATTCTTATCCAATAAGCCATCCCTCCATCCCTGGCTCTGAGTTCCTTACTTCCAATTTATCTGGAGTTAGGGCCGACAGTGTTACTGTCTCAACATAACAGATGTGTGCCACTTGATCTCAGCTGCACCAAGTAGTCTCCTCAGTGGCCTCAGGACTCTTCCATCAGTGCTTACAGTATTATTACTACTCCTCAACTTCACTTTGCTGTCTCATAAGGTCACTGAGATCTGGCACCTTCCATCCTGAAAAGGAAGCAGCCAAATTCATGTCAGTGAAAACTCATCCAAGCAGCTGTGTTTTACTCGCCAAGCACAAGAAATAGGTTCTGCCCACAGAAGAGCTGAGGCAGTGAGTGGGGCCCATTGCCAAGTCCTTAATGTCAATCTAGTCATGGCGAGTGCTATGACCTAGTAATGTGCCACATTACTATGTTATATACATAGGAGCCTTCCTACAGAGAAGCATTCCAAGCAGACCACATCCAAGTGGAGCATCCTGCAGCCAAGCTTAATGGCCACAGCCATTGGCTTAGGGCCCTCTATGACCCAGTCACACAAATTCAACATTAAATACAGGCCTTAGAATGGCAGCAACCCAGCCAGGGGCTGCTGCACACTCAATTGCTAAAATGCAATGCCTCACTGACTTGGATGCACTGCATTGGCAGGTCTGTTTGGATTTTTTTTTTTTTTTTGGTTGTGTTTGTTTAGCAAAATTAGCAACCAAAATGAAACACTCATCACCCTGACCTGACAGAAACTTGAGCTAGAAGCACCTGGCCAAGGTCAAGCCTATCCTCTCTAGAATCCTAGATTGGGGAGTATGGAAGAACATGCTACAAAAGGGGTATCAAGCTCCCATTTTTTTTAATTTTAAATGTTTCAAGTTAAAATATAATTACTCATTTTTGTTCTACTCTTTCCTCCTTCCTGTCCCTCCCATGAACCATGAACACCCTCTAATTCATGACTCTCTCTCTCTCTCTCTCTCTCTCTCTCTCTCTCTCTCTCTCCCCCCCCCCCCCCCCGTGTGTGTGTGTGTGTGTGTGTGTGTGCATATGGCTTCAAATACAGGGGGACTATTTCTTTTGATCCAGTATTCCTCATCATTCTTTGTTCTTTATTTAGAAATGAGGTCCCGTGACATCTCCCCATCTCATGTTAGCATGTCTGTTGGTTTCCCATCTCATGTTAGCATGTCTGTTGGTTCCCCATCCCATGTTAGCATGTCTGTTGGTTCCCCATCCCATGTTAGCATGTCTGTTGGTTCCCCATCTCATGTTAGCATGTCTGTTGGTTCCCCATCCCATGTTAGCATGTCTGTTGGTATGTTCTTGTTTTGATCTTGTTTAACCAGCCATATTGTTGAGATATCATGGTTGTAGCCCCCCTGTCATTTCTTGAAGACACAACTGTACTGCAGATTTCCTCTGTTCTTGACTCTCACCATCTTTCCAACTCTCTTCCAAGATGTTCCCTAAGCCTCAGGTGCAGGAGTTCTGTTATAGAAGGATCCATTGAGACTGAGAACCCCATAATCATTTGTTCTCTGCACTTGGGGAAGTTGAGGTTTTCTGTAATGATCTCAGACTGATACAAAGAGAAGTTTCTCTGGTGAGGGGAGGAGAGAAGTTATCTGTAGGCATAAGAAAAAATACTTAGACTGCATTTAGGAATCATGTTGGTGTAATAAAGTGGTGGTTGTAGCTTTTCCTCTAATAACTATAACCTCACTAGTTCTGGGTGGTTGGAGAGGTTTCTAGTATCAACATGATTTCCCTCCTGATGAGCAGGAGCAAACCTTTTTATTAATGATCATGAGGCATCCAATTTAGATCCAGGCTTGAACTCCAAAGAAAAGCACAGAGTCTCTCTGCTCAGTCTGGCATCTTAGAGTTGATAAGAAAAGAGGGGCAGACAAGAATGAAAGAACAAAGACTCAAGAAGTAGCAAGAAGGAAGAATGAAAGGAGAAAGGATGGGGAATCATCCTAGAGGGGTTAGTCTTTCTGAGAAGGACCTACTACCTTACCTGAAACCTGAGGACCAGAATGTGCTCCCAGGCAATGTGCTCCCAGGCTATAGCTCAAGTGATCTTGGATGGTATTTTCTAACTATTGCTGCAAGATCCCTCATTGTTCTTTGTCAAAGGGAAATTCTGTTGCCTTGTCTACAGCTCAAGCCAGTTGTTCTTTGCTCCTGTGTGCCTGGCTTGCACACGTACATGGCCAGGTATTGTGTACACCTATCCCAGACCCAGCAGCATCCATGGCATCTGCTAATGTGTTCCTCTTTACTTGATGTCCCTTACTTAGGAGCAAGCCTCACTTCCATGTGAATGTGTGTCATTCCCTGAGGAGACAGGACACAGCTCCTCCCAAATGAGGAAGAGAACAAAGCCAGTCCCTGGAGGTGAGTTGAGAGGAAGTTCAGATCTTGATTATCCTTGTTCAGTTGCTTCTCCTAAAGGCACTCAGAGGATATCCAGGCACAAAAGGACCACACAGTATGGTAAAGGTCCACACATCCCTATGTAAACTAGGGAAATGTAGTGGCTTGTGAGGCCCAAGGACTTTTAGTGACTCTGTTTAGGAAGTGGGAGAAAGAGAATAGGGGCCAAGGATGGATAAAGCTGCCTTTGCCATTCGCAGAATGGCCAAGATGGATGGATCTGGCGGATATCAACCTGAGTGAAGTAACCCAATCACAAAAGAACACACATGATATGCACTCACTGATAAGCAGGTATTAGCCCAGAAACTTAGACTATCCAAGATACAATTTGCAAAACACATGAAACTCAAGAAGGAAGACCAAAGTGTAGATAACTTCATTCCTTCTTAGAATTGGGAACAAAATACCCATGGAGGGAAGTACAGAGACAAAATTTGGAGCAGAGACTGAAGGAGGGACCATCCAGAGACACCCTACCCAGGGATCCATCCCATATACAACCACCAAACCCAGATGCTATTGCATATGCCAGCAAGATTTAGCTGATAGGACCCTGATATAGCTATCTCTTGAGAGGCTATGCCAGTACCTGGCAAATACAGAAGTGGATGCTCACAATCATCTATTGGATGGAACACAGGGCTCCTAATGAAGGCGCTAGAGAAAGTAACCAAGGAGCTAAAGAGGTCTGCAACTCTATAGGAGGATCAACAATATGAACTAACCAGTACCCCCTAGAACTGTGTCTCTTGCTGTATAAGTAGCAGAGGATGGCCGAGTCAGCCATCAATGGGAGAAGAGGCCCTTAGTCTTGAGAAGATCATATGCCCCAGTACAGGGGAATGCCAGGGCCAGGGGAATGCCAGGGCCAGGAAGTGGGAATGGGTGGTTTAAGGTGCAGGGTGGGGGGAGGGTATAGGGGACTTTTGGGATAAGCATTTGAAATGTAAATGAAGAAAATATCTAATAAAAATATTTAAAAATGAAATTTTTAATATTAAGTTTGGCGCTTGTATTTGTGAATCATCAATTTCAACTTCTCCCTATCCAGCTATTTATCTTCTTTGGCCAGCTTTAGTCCAGCAAGAAACTGGTCACCTGGTTGGTCTCCTTACATTTTCTTTCTCTCCTTCAGCCTATCCTTCACATGGTAGTCACAAGGCTGTCTTCAAGATGCATATCAGTAGATACTATCTTCACTTCCACCTTATTCACTGAGTCCTCCCCATGTTTCTTCTATGCCCAGCCTCCCTGCACTTAGCCCCTTCAGGGGCTTGCCATGGGTGTACACCTTACCCTGATGAAATCACTGAGACCCAATAAAGTTCATTACTTGTTTGGGTAATCCATTGAGGAAGTCCAAATTTGTTCCTACTCCATTCTTCTACCTCAGGAAATGGTACCCAGATACCTGGCTGATCAAGATACAAAGCTAGGATCCATTCCTCCCATTTCCTCTCAGTGCTGAGCTACATCCTAGGCCCAACCATTCTTGATCACCCTTCCATGGCCCCCAACAGCAAGGCCTATATATCCTACCTTTAAAATGATTCAAAGTCATCTACTTCTTCTCTACCACTGCCAACTTGATAGTCTAAACATCATCACCACTCCTTGGAACCATCCCAGTGGCTTCCTTACCTGCATGTCTGCCCCACTTATGTCCTGTGTGCTTTTTTTCTTCAACTATCTTCCCACCCTTCGTTTTTTCTCTTTTCCTCCCCGATCCTCTGTCCTCCCCACTAACATTCTCCCCCCCCCTATTCCTTTCTATTCCTTCTTCCTCTCTGTGCTAGCTAATTTCATGTCAACTTGAAACAAATTGCAGTCATCTGTAGGGAGGGAACCTCACTTAAAAACTTGCCTCCATAAAATCAGACTGTAGGCAAGCCTGTAGGGCATTTTCTTAGTGTCCTAGCCTATTGTAGTGTTCCTGGTTTTGGATGCTATAACAACTCAGGCTGAGCAAGCCATTAGGAGCAAGCTAGTAAGCAGTACTCCTCTGTGCCCATCTACATTGATATCAGCTTCTGCTTCCAGGTTCCTGCCCTGCTTGAGTTCCTGCCTTCACTGCCTTTCATGATACGGGATATGGAAGTGTAAGTGAAATAAATTTTTTCCTCAACAGTTTGGTTTTGGTCTTAATGTTTCATCACAGTGCAATAGAGTCCTCTTCCCAACCCCCCTCACCCTTCCTTCTGTCTTTCCTTCCTTCATTACTCTAGCTCCTTCTTCCTATCTTCTTTCTTCCATTTCTTCCTTACTCCCTCCTTCTCTTTCTTCCTTCCTTCATCATTCCTTTTTCTCTCCCCACCTCCTACCCTGGACCTTCTACCTCCATCCTCTAATTCTTTCTTCCCTTCAGTTTTAATTGAAGG
Source organism: Mus minutoides (assembly GCA_902729485.2). NCBI lineage: Eukaryota > Metazoa > Chordata > Mammalia > Rodentia > Muridae > Mus > Mus minutoides. The sequence goes on from LR749490.1 coordinate 5,759,501, forward strand.
GTATATATATATATATATATATATATATATATATATATATATATATATATATATATATATATATATATATATATATATATATATATATATATATATATATATATATATATATATATATATATATTTTTTTTTTTAGCACAGTGAAGCCTGAAGATCAGGAGATAACTGCCATTGGATGGATGGGTTTTGCTCACACTTTCCTAACAGAGAGCCACAAAAGCGACACATGTCCACATGGGGAATCATCTGCGTCAGGAGGTCCATCAGGAGGAAGGGAAGCAGGAGCAAGTTGATCAAATACCTTCATGATGGCTCCAGTAGGAAAAGGCAGACAAGGCAGGATCCGTTTCATAGGGTCAGCTCATTTACAGACTTTCCTCAGGCTCTGAGGTACAGAGGCTATTTCTGGTTGTCTTGTTCCTAGATCTGGAATGATAACAGCAGTCTGGAATTGTTAATGATTAGGAAAGTAAGAGTTGTGCATTATAAATCCAGATGGCCTCCTTCCCTGGAAAATCATGTGACACAGCAGCCCCCAGCTCTGTCATTCTCTGTGATAACCTGGCTCTCATTGGCTGTGGCTGTCCTAATGCCTTGAAGTCAGCTCTATCTATTGTCATGTTTGTTTGGGCATCTCTACATCTAAGCTTGGGGACATATACAATATAGCAGAATGAGAAGTTCTGCCATTCTCCTCGTTGGGAAGAGACTCACAAAGTTCTTGGCCTTTGTATCTGCCCCTCATTGCAAAGTGGCCACATTCCTCCTAGCCCATTTAGTAACTCTATTCTGTCATGGCTGAGGCCCAGCATTTTCTCATAGGGCTAGCAGAGAAAGATTTCATTTTTCTAAAACTTCTGGTCATCTTGTTCAATATTTAAGGTCTGGGACATAATGTTAATAATAATTTAATTATTTGACAAGAGGAAATATGTTCGCCTGGTGGAAAATTCAAAGATAATAAGGCAAACCCATACATATTACACAACTATAAAAAATGTTTTATCTGAGTCCCTTTTGCATTACAGTGACAAAATGCCTAAGAGAATAAACTTTAAGATGAAAGGTTTGGTTTGGCTCCTGGTTGCAGTCATTGGTGGCCTGACTCCATTGCCGTTGGACACAAGAGCTTGCTTGTGTCAGGGTAGCTACTCACCTGGGAGCAGACAAGAAGCAAAGGGAGAGAAAGGAAGAGGTCCAGGGCATCGTCAGGGACTCACTTCCTCCCATCAGACCTCCATCCTGACAGGAGCCTCAGCTGCCAACTCATCACTGGGTTAATCTGTTGATGAAGTTAACCCCTCTCCCAATCTTAACACCTCTCAACAAAGCTAAGCTTTTGAGGGACACTTCTTATGCAAATCATAATAGTTACTTTAAGTATTTTCTTCCTTCCATCCAAGTCCTAGTTTCTCCACCAGAAAATAGATTTATAAGTTCATATACATAAAAGAGCAACACAATACCATTTCTCCATCTTATATTCAATATAGCATGTTCAATCTTTTCCATATTTACTTAAAATACAAGTTTTATACTTTCCCATGTGGCCATAAAAACTGTTGTATAACAATTTCCTTCAAGATTGAATCATTCCATCCTTCAGAAAGTTCCTTAGACAGGAAGGTAAATAACTCAAAATAGCTTCAGGAAGTCCCTGAAATTGAACAGATCCACTAGACGCCTCCATACCAGAGTGAGCAATAAAAGTTGTAAAGATTTTCAGACAAGCCAAACTTCAGTGCTAACTCTCAGAAGAGCAAAAGCTGTAAAGAAAACTCAGAAACCATACCAGTTGCCTAGAAGAAGCAGAAAACAAGGAAGCTGCCTGGAAGAGGTTTAGACCAGAGTCACTTAAAAGGGACAATGTCTAACCTGTTAGGCTGCCTGCAGGCTATGCAGTATACTCCAGGTTTCCTAGCCTTGTTTGAACTGAGGTGTGCTTTGGTGATCCAGCTGTCTGTGAGCCATTTCTGCTCTTTTATATAACCCCTCACCTCTATTTCTGTAAGTAATCTCAATAAAACTCATTGTTTCACCAATTTGGACTTTGGTGGTATCTATGTTTTGGTCTGATCTGGGCTCCCTTTCTGGGGTGAGTAGATGTGTGTGTTGTGTCTCAACAGGAAATCTTTTCTTACACATCTCCCTACACACTAACAGTCTCTATAGGGTTTTGCACACTTTATTCAACCCAGTCCTACTGCTAGCCTTGTAAGTTATTTCTAGGTCACTAACACAGATGCAGCTACAGTAATGACTAATCTGTCATCCCACCAAAGAACAGCCCTTCTGAAAGACCCCAGTCCTCACACACTTTCTACCCTTAGGCAGCAGATGAGCCCATCTCCATTGATCATCCTATTCTCTGAAATAGCACCATGTGATACCCAGGCACTCACCCCTGAGTAGCCTGGTAACCTATTGCCTGTGTGCTCTCCAATGACTCTTGCAGCCTAAAGAAAGAAAAATTGCTTAATCCATATCTCTCCCTGTGGCGATGTTATAAAATGTGGGTCTGCGGGAGCATGGCAAATTAGATGATGGGTTTTATGTTAGTATTCCTTTGAATTATTAGTGGTATTAATATAGTACAATATGCACATAATTAGCAAGTCTTCTGAATTTATTATATACACTTATTCTTATTCCTTTTAATTACCCGGTAGTCTAGTTGGAGGTAACGCAGTGATTCAAATGATGGCTAAATGTGTCAGATGATGACAAAACGTACCAACGTGGGAGAGTGGGGAAAAACAAAGTCTAGAAATGCCCAAAGATTTCTTCATCCCATTAAAGGCATAGTGCCTCTGCCATGTATTATTCATGTTAAAAGCATGACACAAACAGAACATGATTTATTGAGTATTCTAATACAGCTTCTTAATGCTGTGCAATAAAGTGTATTTTAATATTTAATATAATCTGAATTTCAAACTTCTTTTCAGGAAATTTTGTGGTTTAAAACTAAATTAAATACCAGAGGTGACAAATGAGACTCCAAGCATCCTTGGAGGTCTGGGAAGCTTCTTTAGAAAGACTAGATTTTAAAAGGTGGTTTGTGCATTGTTGAAGTTGTTACAGTGTAGGGCCAAGTGGCTGCACTGAATTTCAGAATTAAGTCGATTAAAAGCCAGACATTCTTGAGGTCAAGGTCATGACCCTAGTTCCTAGCTGGTTCTGATTACCACTATAATAAACAGATGGGATATTTATCAAATGTTCTTTGTATTCTCAGGAACAATATACTCATTTTCCTATGAGGAAGTTAGATGTTTCCTGTTGGACACATTCTCCTCTAGGAGTAAACAAGACCAAAGCCAGGCAATGGCGGGTCTTCTGGTCAACCAACCTGCTGTAGTTTGATACATTGTAATCCTCAGAGATTCCCAGTGGCTTAAATAGAAGCTTGCTTCTTTCTCATGTGCATCCCACATTAAGCATGGGGTTCTTTGCTCTGTGTAGAACATAAGCCAAGATCATCACATGATACCTTTCAGCAAAGGCAGTGGAGAGGAATCTCAGCAACCACTTGCTGCAGTATGTATACCCCAGGTTTTTATGTCACTTCTGCTAGAATTCACTAGCTAGAGCCCCATCAGACTAAAGAGAGGAGAAATCCAATGCCGTCATAGTCATCAAAAGGTGCAGAAGAGGTCAATGTGGCCAATGGGTCAGGCTAATGCCTGACTGCCACATGTCCCTATGTATTTGAATTGTAAGCACATGAGATATTTCCAAGAATTCTTCTCAAGGATCCATTTATCCCATAGAGGTGCCTGGTCCACTCTCCATCCAAAGCATCCCCTGCTGTCGAAACTCATTGGTATTACTCCTCCATCTGAAGCTCATGTTCTTCCATGTCTTTCTAATGGGAGTCCTCTGTACCCAAGTAAAGCAGTCATTTTAGCCTTTCACCACAAAAGAATCTCAAGGTATCCCAGTAGATTATACTCCTACCTGCTCCTTAAAATCCTATCTAGCCTACCCAAGATACAACTTACTAAACACATGAAACTCAAGAAGAATGAAGATCAAAATGTGGACACTTCGCCCCTTCCTAGAATTAAGAACAAAGCACACATTGAAAGAGTTACAGAGATCAAGTGAGGAGCTGAATCAAAAGGATGGACCAACCAGTGACTCCTACAGCTGGGGATCCATCCCATAATCAACCACCAAACATAGACACTATTGCATATGCCAGCAAGATAGTGCTGAAAGGGCCCTGATATAGCTGTTTCATGGGAGGCTATACCAGTGCCTGGCAAACACAGAAGTAAGTGGATGCTCTCAGTCAGCTATTAGATGGAACACAGGGTTCACAAGGAAGGAGCTAGAGAAAGTACCCAAGGAGCTGAAGGGGTCTTCAACCCTATAGATGAAAGAACAACATGAACTAACTAGTACCCCCAGAGCTCATATCTCTAGTTGCATATATAGAAGAAGATGATCTAGTTGGCCATCACTGGGAAGAAAGGCCCCTTGGTCATGCAAACTTTATATGCCCCAGTACAGGGGAATGCCAGGGCCAATAGGGGGGAGTGGGTGGGGTGGGTAGGGGAGCAGGGTGGGGGATTGGGGAGGGTTTAGGGGATTTTCAGGAGAACATGTGAAATGCAAATGAAGAAAATATCTAATAAAAATGGAAAAAAATAAACAACAACAACAACAAAATCAAAATCCTATCTCCAGCTTTGCACAATACCGTAAAAAAAGAATGATGAAATTCACTTCCTGGCAGCTGTTAATAACTGTTCAAAGTGCCCACAATCCACCTCTCCAATTTGTACATAGGGTTTGCTTACAGATGTAGGAGGTAAAATGGTTCCTCTTTGTTGCCCACTTGGCACACCTGAGAAGAGAGAAAGAACCTCAATTGCCTTCATCAGACTATCTCATAGATAGCTCTGAGGGTCATTTTCTAGTTTGCTAAGTGAAGTAGAAGGGTTTAGCCTACTGTAGGCAGTACCATTCCTAGGCAAGTGGGCTGTATAAGAAAGGTACTAAACATAAGCCTGGTAGCAAGCTAGTAAGCTATATTTTCCCACTATCTCTGCTCCAGTTCCCGATTCAGGTTTCTGTCTTGAGTTCCTGCCTGACGTCTTGACTTCCCTTAAATATGATATGAATTGTGATCTGAAAGTATAAGAGAAATAAATCCTTTCCTCCCCAAGCTGTTTTGGTCAATGTTTTTTACCATAGCAGAATAAAACAAACTAGAACAAGGGATCCAAATTAATATATAAATTGAAGGCTATTGAGACCAAAAGGGCCTCAGAGATTATCTCACCTGACTGTTGTCTAGAAGAGGAGGAGCAGATGCTTACTCAAGGTCATATGATTGTTTAGTACCTGAACCTGTCTTGTGACATCATAGGGTGAACATAAGAGGTGAACAGGAAACCAAAGACGCACATCTGCATATGCCTGGGCTGCTGTATACAGAGGAGTGGATCCTCCTTTGCCATTTCTTTCCCTGTGAAGAACCCACACAAGGTGAAAAACTTCAGCCTCCGCTAAATCTCCCAAGAACTGGGTCCTTTACATCACAATCCCATGAAAAAGGTTAAGAAAATCATAGGCTGTGATCCATCATCTTTAAAAATGGGAGGCCAAGCACCAAGCAGTTAAAGCTGCATTTAGGTCAAAGTTTATATCTTAGCCCAAAAGAGCCATTATGACCTTCTCCCCGAGGACTGACACTTGTATGTCAACTAGAGATGCATTTCAAGTTGGAACTAAGAACCTAATCCACATATACATAAATTCTAAACATCAATCAACAAAAGTGATGAGTTAGTCCCAAATATGAAAAAATAATTAAAAGTATTGATTTTTTTTTCCTGCATCCTCTGAGATAGATCGTCTCTTGGAAAATTAATCACTTTATTAGCACAAATTCCACTTTCCCCAGATGGATATATCCTGCCTGTACCTTAACATCTTTGAGTTCACCCCCCCCAAACTGACAAATTTTATGTAGCTTTATTTTTATCATTTGAGTCAAGAAGCCACCAGATATTTCTTTTCAAATTGAGAAATACAAAATTATAATAGTAAGCATTACCACTTAATTTCAGGGGAAAAAAAACTCCAAATCCATGATAATAAAGTAAAATATTCTGGTCAGGGGAAGTAAGAATTTGAATATTTTAAGGTTGTTTTGTTGTTTTGTTGTTATTGTTGTTGTTGTTTTAAATATATTCCTAAGGCTGGGCATAAAAATGCATACCTATAATCCCAGTATATGTAAAGCTGAAGCAGGGAAATTTGAGGCCAACCTGGGCTACATAGTCAGTTTCTGGCCAACTAGGACTAGACTGAGATCCTGTCTCATAAAGGAGTAAGAGAAGAAGGAGGAGAAAGAAGAGTACGTCCACACAAGAACTTGTACATGAAATTCACAGCAGTATTGATCAGGATGACACAAAGCAGGAACAGTTCACACATTTTAGCCTTGTGGTAGGTGGATAACTGTCCTCCAGCTACACAGCAGACTCAGAGATAAAGGTGAAAACATCTGCAGATGCTATGCTGTGGATCAGCCTTGAAAATTCTGAAAACATCACCTGTCATGTGGGGCAGTTCGTGTGATATGTCTGAAATAGAAACATTAACAGCTGTAAGAAAGGAGATTGGTGGCTACCAGGGGCTGGTGTGAGAAGAAACGGGAAGACAGTCAATACATGTGAGAGTGATTGAGGGTGGTCAAAGGTGATGAGATCAGTGCAAATGTTCATACGACCTTGCACTTAGGCCAAAAGACTGAGTTCTATACTGTGTAAGTTGTATTTTAATAAATATGTTATTTTACTGTATCGTGATGGTGATGCATACCTCTAGTCTGAGCACCCAAAAGGCTGAGAAAGATGTATTGTCACAAATAAGAGGGCAGACTGAGCTATGTAATACAATTGTACTTTTAAAAAATAATAAACACATTATTTTAATTATCAATAGCTTGTAGGATGGAGAGATGGGTCAGATGTTAAGAGCACTTACTCTTGCAGAGGACCTGGGTTCAGTTCCCAACACCCACATGGGGGCTCATAACCATATCTAATTTCAGTTCTAGGGGATCAGATGCCCTTAACTAGACTCCATGGACATTTTGTGCACATGGTACACAGACATGCAGTCAAAACACTTATATACAAAAAAATTAAATATGCTTAAAGTGATGACTTAATGAAAAAGAAAAGGAAATAAGAAAGTAAAAGGGAGGAAGGAGGAGAGACAGACAGATTTAAAGAATCTATGTTTCTAGACTTAAATTTCAAAAGTTTGGATTTCAGAGGAATGTGTTGATTCCAGTGCATCCTATTAAGATCTGTACATCTGGAGTCCCATGAGTCCATCCTCACCCACATAATCAGCCTTTGTTGTAGGACACTCTGGAGATGCTTGGACAGTTGGGATCCTATAACTGTCCCGGAAGGACTCTGCCCACCTCCTGTCCAGGACAGAACTGCTTCACCAGAGAGCTTCCTGCTTCTCCAGGAGACACCAAACAAGCACAGAGCACCTTGTAGCTCCACAGCCTTTCTCAGTACATGGGCCCACTTCAGTCTTTTCCTAGGATGTGGCCCTCTTCCTTTTCCTTGTTCAAATTTCACCTTCTCCACAATATCTAGTTATGCCTAGCTGACTATCTGACTAATCCTCACCCTAAAATCCAGCATTTTCCAAAGTGTTCCCCTCAATTTAGTGTTCCTCAACTTAGGTGTCCTATTAGAATATGGATGCCCAGAATATATTCCAAATAATTAACTTTTTAGAGTAAGTGTTCTTATTTAGAGAGATATGGACCTTAAATGCCTCGGTGCATCTTGGGTACCAGAGAGGGGTTGTGACTGCACATGGCTGCAGTTCTCCATATTTTCTTCGTAATGCTATAGATACAAGCATGTCCAACCTAATAGTACAGACCTTTTGGATATATCTGAACACAGAAAGTTCTATTTTGCAAGTCCCTGATCACTCCTAGAGCAACTAATAATTTGTGTGCATATGTTCCACATATCTGCACGTGTACTGGGGAGTGTTTTCGGTTGGCAAGAATCCAGAGCTCTGATCCATATGTCCTACTTCTAACATGACTGAACCCTTGGCCTCCTTTATCAATCATTCCTTCCATGCAAACTCAGCTTTTAAGAGGCTGCTTAACAGTACTTAACCAGTAGGCACATTATATGCAGTCAGAAAACAAGGAGTCAAAGTCTCCATCTACTATTCTGTATCTTGGAAATGTGGAGTTATACAACATCCAGAATCCTCCCAAGGAAAGAAAATGCCAGTCTACAAATTTGGTCTGCTGGAGGCAGCAACCTTATTTCTGGAATCTTTAAACAAGGTTTCCCTTTGCTGAAGTGCAGGCCCACTGTCTGCCCAATCCAGACGAGCTCACCAGAGACATCCTCTGCAGGGATCTGCAAGGGGTACTCACCACTGGGCAGCATCTGTTCACATTTAATACCTGATCACTTCCTTCAGAATGGCTCCCAGCACTCATTACCATACCCAGCTGTGCTAGCCAAGGTGATGGAATTTAAGACTAGAACAAAGAGGAATCACTTTTTGTTTTCAAAATACTGTTGTGCTTATATGTTCTGGGGAGATGGCATTTTTCACTTTCTACCAAAACCTCCATAAGAGGCAAAAAAAAAAAAAAAAAAGCATTAATCATTTAAAAATAAGTTAAACATGCTCTAGGTTACCAGGGTTTTTGTTGTGTGGGTGTTGCTGATTTAATTTGGTGCCTGGTGTGAATTTACCAGCCCATCTCCAGCACTCAAGCCGAAAATCCACCTGTGATAGGCATGTATCAGGCTATAAGTGACACCAAGTCTTTATGGTGTCATAAATGGCAGGCTAACTTGGAACATTAAATGAGCTAACCAGATCCCAAAGCCTGGGAAGGAGGCTTGTGGGGATGATTAGATCATTGACGATTTCAACACAGTCTAGGGAAAAGGTAGATAAGGCTGAAGATATAGTTCAATTGTTAAGAGCGCAGATTGCTCTTGCAAAGGTCCCAGGTTTGGATTCCAGCCTCTATACATTTCCTCATAACCATCTTTATCTCTGGTTTCAAGGGATCCAAAGCCCTCTTCTGATCTCCACTGGCACCAGTCCTTCACATGGTGCACATACATACTGCAGATGAAACGCTTATAAACAAAATAATTAAAAAGAAATACTTTTTAAAAGACTAGATAAGACTCGTTCTCATGTATACTTGCCAGGAAGCAGACAGGAGTACAACAAAGAGAACAGAGGAGTACAAGTGAATGGAGAGTACCTGGAATGTTCCCAAGCCCTTGTACAAAGTCCAGCTTGTGGCATCAAGGGAAGGTGGTGGAAACTTTAGGAAGTGGCATTACTGAGAGGAAGTGGTTCCCTGCAGAGGTGCTCTTGATGGATATATTGGAGCCCTGGTCTGTGTCTGTCTCTGTCTCTCTGTCTCTGTCTCTGTCTCTGTCTCTCTCTCTCTCTCTCTCTCTGTGCATGTGTGTCTGTGTGTGTGTGTATGTGTGTGTGTGTGTATGTGTGAGAGTGTGTGCGTGTGTGTGTGTGTGTGTGTGTGTGTGTGTGTGTGTGTATGCTGTGAAGTGACAGCTTTGCTCTGCTGTGCCCTTGCACCATGGTGCTCAGCCAGACCACAGACCCAGACCACAGACAGAAGCCCATTAAACTGTGAACCCAAAAGAACATTTTCTTCTTCAAACTAATTCTTCTTGGGTGTTTTGTCACAGAGAGGAAAAGCTGAGTTACTTCAAGAGGGATCACAGGAAAAGGAGGGGCACTTTGAAGAGAGAGAGAGACCCGCTATGATACAATAGAAAAAGTGGTCATTTCAAGTCCTTATCGACTTGCTACAGATTCCAGATGGAGTTCCTGGAAGTCATAACCATTTTTCTCATTAGGAATTCATTCATATAACAATGTTTTGTGGGGTGGTGCAGTGTTCTAGGGGCGCCGACACCCTAACCATTTGAATTCTAATAAGGTAAAGTGAACAGTAGACATTGTCAGACAGTGCTGGAGAGAAACAGCTGAGTAAGTGATGGAGTTGGGAGAAATGACACACAGGGACCAGTGAGCAATAAGGCTATACTGAGGAGTGGGTAGCTCTGTGCACCCCTAAAGGTGGGGTAATGGCCAAAGAAGGCACAAAGGGAGCGTTGTAAAGCTTCATGGAAGCCAACTGCCTTGCAAGTAATAAAAACAAGGTCAGTGTGGCAGCAGGGTGATGTGCCAAAGGACAAGTTGTCCTGTCATGTGCCACTTTGTACATACTGACATTGAGTCTGGTTTGCATTGACTGTGAACAATATAAAAAAAAAATATTCATGATCAGAGACATGGTCAACCTCTCCTGACTCAAATATATTGGTCCTGGTGTGAGTTGTACAATGAGACTCAGAGTTTGCTTCTGAATGGCTGCCATGGAGAAGGGAAGAGAAGCTTAGAATGGGCCCTCCATGCACCTTGCTTCAGAATTCTAGCACCAGGCACATCTGTCCCCTGTGGACGAATGGAGTCTAATAGGATGTATCTGTTACCAGAGATGAAATCCACACCTTTTACCTAGGTGACTGTTTCCAAAGGGACATCAGGGAGCCAACTAGCTGCTTAGACAAGGTCTCAGTGAGGAAGGGGATGGGGAGTCCATGCCAGTTGGGAATACTATGAGTTAATGACCCATATACCTAATAAAACCCTTCCATTTTGGGGTAACACACCCCCAAAATCTGCAACCCTCCCAGGTTAAGTTTAAAGGGCTCATCAAAAGCAGAACACTCTCTATCTCGTGGGTAGGTCAGTGCAGCTACCTTGGAGATAGATGGAATACCACATGGCTCTAGAAAGCTTCTTGAGGGCCTAAAGACTAATAGATTCAGCGATTGTATTTACTTCTAAAGAGGCAAGAGCATGGTCTGTAAGAGTTGGTATATAAGCCTTTTCCCATCCAAGGTAGCATGTATTGCTTGAGAAAACAGTGATGTGGACTCAGAGACTTAAGGTGTCCTTGTACTTCATCTAGCTGTGTGAACTCACACCAACCACACCTCCTTTCTGAGCTTCCTTTTCATCCATTGTAAATTAAACCTAGGAAGCCCCATTAGGCTGGACTGGGTATGAGGATTGGACTTAACAGATATATAGCACAAAATGCAAGGTCTGACTCCCAAACTAGTGTTTCTCTGAGTGTTTCATGAGTTTCCTGGAAGATACACAGAAACGTCCATTCAGTTTTGACAAGGCATTTGTAGCCCAAAGAAATGCTTCCACCCAGGTCTAGCTTGGTGGAGCAAGGAGTTGATTGTGGTTCTTTACAGAAGCATGGGTGAGGCACACGAGTGAGTCTCAGAGAGCTACGTCACTAAATGATGACTCAGAAAAGCTACATCCCTAGAGTACGCATACCAGTCAAGATTGATCTCCTTTATATTTCGGCACCCCCAAGAATGTGTGCAGCAGGATGGACTGGGAGGAGAGAATCCTCAAATGAGGGTCTGATGGTACCCTCCTTCCACAAGGAAGAGTGTTCGACATGGGTCTTAGGGTTTGTATCCCTGCACAAAATGTCAGGGCCAAGAAGCAAGTTGGGGAGGAAAGGGTTTATTCAGCTTACACTTCCACATTGCTGTTCATCCCCAAAGAAAGTCAGGGCAGGAACTCACACAGGGTAGGAACTTGGAGGCAGGAGCTGACGCAGAGGCCATGGAGAGTGCTGCTTACTGGCTTGCTTCCCGTGATTTTCTCAGCTTGATTTCTTATAGAACCCAGGACCACCAGTCCAGGGATGGTACCACCCACAAGGGGCCCTCCCACCCTTGATCACTAATTAAGAAATTCCTTACAGCTGGACCTCATGGAGGCATGTTCTCATGGGAGGCTCCTTTCTCTGTGTTAACTCCAGCTTGTATCAAGTTGACACACAAAACCAGCCAGTGTGTTTTTTCAGCTGGTCTGAGTTTTTCACATTTATTTCATGTGTGTGTGTGTGTGTGTGTGTGTGTGTGTGTGTGTGTGTGTTTCACATGTCACGGTGAACATGTAGAGGCAACTTAATGGAGGCAGTTCTTTCCTTCCAGCATGTGGGGCCCAGGGACTGAACTAGAATCCTCAGGCTTAACAGCAGGCACCTTTATACTCTGAGCCATCTTACCAGCCCTACTCTAATTTAAAGATGGCAATAACCAAGTCACACTCAGACAGCATGGTTCTACAACAGTAGGGAATTTTAATGCCCTGTTTCAACTTATAGCCAGATTTAGAGAGCTCAGGAGTCTCCTGGCCATGGTCACTTGGGGTGATGGAAGTCAGGAGGAAGTTGCCCTGTTTCTGTGAGCTCTCCAGAGAATATTGGGGGATCAGGCAAAGAGGTTTGCTGTTTTAAGAGAATCGGGAGGTAAGCTAGAGAGTGACTTCTCTGGCAAAATTTGTGAGTCCAGCAGGCCCCTGGCAGAGACAAGCAACTTGTTCTGGGGAAATTAAGTGTCAAATACGGGGCTGTGGAATTCTTCAGACGCTCATTGGCAGAGTTTTATAGTTATTCTGGCTCAGGGCCCTCATTTCCTTGTCAAAACATTGGCTTTCCCCACAGTTCCTAAGCAGCCGGCACTGGGCAATGCCCAGTGAGTAATACCTCTCCAAACGACTTTATTTGGAAAGATGGGTCACCTCAGACTTTGCTTCTATCTGAGTTTAGGGGCAGTAATGTGACACTGGAGTCATTTGCTCCTTGTCACACTGGGAGAACTTTATGGTTTTTTTCAGGCTGCTAGAAGGCTTTTCCCAGATGAATCAAGCTTCCAGAGTTGTGATGTCTAATGCTACACTCCAGATGAGTGAGGTGACATACAGGCAGATCCATCACAGTGATGCTTGTCCTACAGAAATTGGAGCTTGGGTGGAAGAAAAGGCTACCAAAGCTCTGTGAATGTAAAGGCCAGTGGCAACAGGCGGCTCCCAGCTCTATCTCACAGATTGTCATTGAAGGTAGCTAAATTCAGGACCACTGAAAATCTAGTCTAGGACCCTGAAAGGGGTACCAAGCCAGAGCTGAGCAGGTATAGGCATTTGTAACCAAGCCTGATGACCTGAGTTTGATCCTCATGGCAGACCTACATGAGAGAAGGGGAGAATTGATTCCCTTAACTTGTCCTCTGACCCCCACTTATAAGTGTGAATATGCTGCCCCCTCACAACACACAAACACAAACATATATACACATACAAAAAATAAAATGTTTTTTTTTAATTTATGAGATAGTGACTTGAATACAGAAAATGAAAGATGGGAAGTAGGGATGAGGGAATCTAAGAACATCTATAAAACATTGTACTTTGAATTACGCTCCCTGTTTAAAACTGGGGCCAACCCTGCCGGGCTCTGCTGAAAAACTGGGTGGAATAGACCCCAGAACTGGCCATCAATCTGTCCCCTGAGGGTAGAAGGCCACCCCTCCCACACTTGCAGACTGTACCTTGCACAGCTGACCAGATTCACAGATTGAAGAATACTAAGAAAACAAAACAGCTGCCTACATAAGGGAAACCCTGATGACTCGTCTGGCCCTACCACTACAGTGTTGATGGCAGGTAGGCCTGACATGTGACATAGGACAAAACAGCCGTCTGTGGTTCTATCTGTGCCCAGAGGCATTCTATACACTCGCTGGGGACAGAGGGATAGAAGAAACTTCTAGCAAATTTCAGTTGACCCTTAGGGGCAGTCCAGCTGCCCAATTTTGTTGAATAACCAGAAGAGAAGATGCTATTTTTTAAAAAATGATCCATGTGGCCATATCACTCTTCAGGAAGAAGCCAAGGTCTTCTTGAGGTAAAGGTGGCCTTTTGGTTTATAAAAATGCTTCAGAGAATCTCTTTGTGCATGTGAAAATACAGGCCTGGCCACAGTGGGAAGGAGTGAGAGATCAGCTCTGTTGACATTGGCATTTTTATCTTGTTTGCTTAAAGAGGCCTTGGGATAGGAGACAGAGAAGGCAGGGGCAGTGGCTGCAGTACACACACAGTGTGCATCGACCTTGCCAAGCCAGGCACATATTGCCCACAGCAGGCGTGAGAAAGAAACTATAGGGCTTCAATAGTTGATGAAATGTCTATTTCAAGGCAGTAGCCATTCTGTTTCTATTAACTACCTGGTGTTCTGAATCAGTATGGAGCCTCTCCGTCTCTGGTTAACAGTGCTTTGGGGAACAAAAAAACATTCAGGGTGACAAAGTGTTTGGCAAAGGAGGGAAGATTTATCTTGGCTCATGGTTGCAGTAGATTTCAGTTCATCTTGATGGGTTGTCATGGGTGTAGGAGGGGACTGTGTGGTGGTGGCAAGAATGTGAGGTGGAGCAGCGGACTAGGAAGCAGGAAGCTAGACTGTATTAACAGATGAGATAATAACCTTCAAGCCCTCTCCTGGTGCCCCACATCTGCCAGTCAACCTCTGCCTAGAGATTCCACAACCTTCCCAAACTGTATTCAAGTGTACAAGCCTATGAAGGACATTTAACATTCAGACTGTAACAGGCTACTATAGGGTCGTGATAGTTGATTAAATACCAGCTCAGAGCCGGGCGTGGTGGCGCACGCCTTTAATCCCAGCACTCGGGAGGCAGAGGCAGGCGGATTTCTGAGTTCGAGGCCAGCCTGGTCTACAAAGTGAGTTCCAGGACAGCCAGGGCTATAAAGAGAAACCCTGTCTCAAAAAAACCAAAAAAAAAAAAAAAAAATACCAGCTCAGTGCCCATTCTGTGACAAGTTGATATTAACTAGCTATATTCTAAGTTAGTATGAACTGTCTTGGTTTCTTGTAAGTAAGGCTTCAGGAAGCAACAAATGTTTAGGGTGATCAAATGGAAGGAAATGGACCCGGGACACACAATTGGTTTGACAACAGGAGGTCCATGACCCAGGGTCCTGAGAGGGAAGCTGAGAAGACACCATGGAGAACAGGACCTTGAATCTGTTTCATTCATTCATTCATTCATTCATTCAATATTAAGGAAAAATCAGGGGTTAGGCATGTGCTCTATCTCTGAGTTACATCCCTAACTCTTCAGAAGTTTCTCAGGCAAGGCAGTGATTCTCCTACTTCAGCTTCACCACTAAGTGGGATTAATAACCTACACCACCAGACCTGACCCAAATCTGCTTATCTGAAGCCAGGGGAAACCATGATCCTGTAAGCCCAGAGGGCACAGGCTCCCTGGATTATGAAATGAAACAATTTAGCATGCAGCTGCAGCTACCCAACATCCAACACAATTGACAGCGGAAGCTCAGAGGACTGAATATTGTCCTGTCCCTCTCTCAGATTGTGCCGATGGCCTTGGGTTTCCAAGCTGTCATCAACTAACAGGGTCAGGCAATATGCAGAGGGGACAAGATGGAAGATCAACAAACTGACTTCTGGTCATGTAAAAGCCTCAGAAGCCTGTACTAGAGTGATGAGAAGAAAATATTGGTAGATGGATAGATAGAAGATATTGTGTGGGCAAAGGAGAATGGATGCTTTTTAGGGCAGGAATTCTCAGGAAGGATTTGCTGATCTATGAGTGGAACACACTTAGGGGCCTGTGGGAGACACACTCAAGGAGTTCTGACAGGGGTTTAATAAACAGATTACACTTATGGGATAGGAAGTGTTAAAGAGAGAAATAACTGGGGATAGCAATGTGTTACTGCTTGGGGTTGAAGGGTGGGGACATGCCACTGAGGAGAGGCCACCAAAGAGATCAGAGCATTGTGTTGGAACACAACCACTGTCTCACTGAGCCTGGCAAGGAGGGAATAAGGAAAATGAATGCCCCATATTTTTACTTCTATCTTGCCAGAGCTATCCATTCACCAAACTCAACCAGAAATGGAGGTCGCAAAAGCCTAACTAACAGAGGCAGCCCTACAATATGGAATGACTGTGGAAGGGTTTAAGAGAGCATCCAAAACAAAGGATAACAAGCTAGCAGCTCCAGTTTACCCACCAGACTGATGCACTGATGACCACCAGGCCCTAGGGTATGACCCCCAGAATCACAGACTCAAAGAAAACTGAACTAGATGTCCCATGTGATGACACCTTCTGCCTACACCTGCAAGGGTTCTTGTGATTCAGAATTTTAAAATTCTAGGCTTGTAGTCCTCAAGAGAAAACAGGAACCACGATATTAAAAAAAAAATGTGACTTGCTTGATCCAGACAATCTAGCATTTTAGAATCACTGGCACAATGTTTAAATCAGTTGGGCAATATATCAGAGGCCATCTGGGGGTGTGCTTGGGAAGCTAATCTCATCAGCTGCTTGGTGGGCATCAAGGCACCCAGAGCAAGCATGAATCTAACCTAGGGCATGGCCTTCAGAGACTAACCAAGTGGCCATTTGTGCACAGTGACTAATCCACAAAGAAAAAAAAAAAAATCAGGAGGGACGTGAAGATAGGTCAGCAGTGTCTGCAAGATGCTCCCAGTGGAGTGATATGCTGAGCCTGATACTGGGTGAATTGTGAAACATAAATTATGCCTCAGGGCTCGTGCTGTCTGCAGGCAAAGGTAGCTTGGTTGTCAAACCCTGCTCAGACAGTCTTCAGCTGCAGGCCAGAAGAAGGGGATATAGAAACCAAGAAAATGTTGAGGTACCTCTGAGAGTGTAGCAGACATGAACATGCCTACTCGGCCTCAGGAACTCTCTCAGAAGGCTGCACATGTTGGCTTGTGAGGGCAAAGAAGTGGGCGGAATTTAGAGGAGGGAATCTAAAGGTGCCTTTGGAGTCCTATTAGCATTTTCTAAAAGGCCTGATGCCCAGTTGGGTTTCCACTGTTTCATTTACCTGGGAAGCAGTCAAGTAGGTGCCAAAAGACCCTAGTTCTGGGCCTCTGTGACCAACATAATGAGCAAGGATTTAACTCTGTGTCTCATCTAGCTTGGTGGAATAACTGGATATGGGTATAAGTTATTAGGATATGCTTGCTGTTGCCTGGATTCCTTTGCTCCACAGTCTTCCCAGGCCATAATCACCACCATCCTTCAGAAGATGTCAGAAGTAACTTGTTACGTAATGTAATCATGTTCTAGAAGTCAGTCAAAGGCATATAGGAGGCTGGAAGTGTACCTCAATAGTGGAATACATGTTCATTATATACAATAGAGTCCATGCCAAGCACTGGGCAGGGTGGAAGTAGGGAGACCAGTGAGATGCATGTGGACTCACATACATGTAGTAGTACTTTTCCATTCCTGTGAAAAAGTACCACGACCCAGGCAATATATAGAAATTTATTTAGGTTTATAGTTCCAGGGGACTATAGTCCATGATATCAAAATGGAAGCAGTGGGCAATAGACATGGGTGCTTGCAGCAACAGTTGAGAGCTCGGATCATGAACTGCAATCGCAAAGCACAAGGACTGAACAGAAAATGGCATACGGCTTACAGGTTCACCCAGTGACATACTTACTCCAGCAAAGCCACTTTTCCTAGACCTCTCCCCCCAAAAAGCTATCAGTTAGAAACCAAGTGTTGTTTAAAGGCAGAATATATAGGGGAAAAATTCTTATTCAAAGTACCACACCTGCCATCCTGGCACTCTGGGAAACTAAGGCAGGAGGGTTTGGATTCAAGGGAGCTTGAGCTACAATAAGACTGTCTGAGAACAATGACAGAAATCACTGGCTAAAAAATCGAACGACTTGGCAGAACATTCTGGAGCCACAAAATCACTTCTTGATTCCTAAAGATTGATGGTGTCTATAAAAGGCCCTAATGTATGAGGATTAGGGCTGGTTTGTTTCTGTGCTTTGCAATATAAAAGAACTTGCTAAGAAAATATACAGTTTATCAAAGACAGCAGAGTGACAGTTAACCCATTGGATCAGGTCTGTCCTGCCATCTCCTGCTGTGATTTCATTCTGTAGACTGGTCTACCTGGGCCCAGGCTATAGTAGAAGGTCAATGGCCTTGAGAAATACTGCTGAGTGACTGCCAAGTTGGAAGGTGCCTCCAAGAACCCCCGGGTGTATCAGAACCACTGCGTGTAATGGAGATCAGCTGGCTCAGCATTAGGAATCAGATGCATTTAGACGTTCCTGCCAATATCTCACAAATGATTGGGTACAGAATGCAGACAAGCACCATTTTCCTAACAGAAACAAGTACATTTCAGGCTGGTGAAGCTGGAGTGCATGTCACAGCAGCACGTCTCTCTAGATGCAGCCCTCCTGCATATTGGCCATGAAACAAAACAGAAATGTACGTAGTCTCTGTAGCTGTTCAGATAGGGGACCTGACTGTACTAAACTGCAGATTTACTGTAGCCAGGCTGTGGATATTACGACTACTTAAAATGAATTGTTACCAAAATGCTCAGAGAAAACCATAGATTAAACACATTGACTATGTTTCTTCTTTAAGTAATAGGTAAGGGCAATAACAATGAAGGAGCAGCAGACCAGACATTTTCCCACCCATTATTAATAACAGCCTCTCAGCCGACTGATGGATGACTATCCCGTGATCGAGGACAGGCAGCAGGAATCTGTTCCTGGGAGGGCTTGCAGATACTTGATTTGAGAGATGCCCAGCTGCTGATGGATGAGGAAGGCCTGCAAGAAACACAGCAGCAGCAATGTAGGACTGTAAAAAAGAACAAAGGGAAACTACCTCCTTCATCCCCACTCTCTTCTCACTCCTGGAAGAAGCAAAGAAAGGCAACGGGAAAAATCCATGGACACCACTCATTCATTCATTCATTCATTCACCCTGTCTACGAACACAAGCTCCATTCAGTCACTAATACTGAGGAGATGAGTGGAACATGGAGGAACAGGAGGCACCTGTACATTCACAGGGCTCAGGGCAGGAGATGCTACCCACAGCCACCAGGGACCATGGCTGATGGAGGCACTTTGGGCTTCTAGCTCCTTCATTTGAAAGAGCAACCTCCTCAGTAGAAGTGGGAAGTTGGTTATCTCTGGGGTCTGTTTTGTATATTAGTGTATATTAGCAGTACAAAGCAAGGGCGTTTTATGATGTTTCATATACATATGCAATGAGCTGATAATACTCACCCTTCCTTCCGCACATCCAATGGCCCGTAGCCTTCCTTTCTCCACATTGACAGTATTTCCCTTTAGTTTTCTGTCCTTTCCATATCTGATAGAAAACAGATAAGACTTGTTAATTTGCTATTTATTTTTCTGGGATTATAGTTTATTTCTCTTCACATATGATAATATGTCCATCTATTTTCCTGTAATCGATATAATTTTATTGCCATTTATGGCTGAATAAAACTCCATTGTCTATAGACTCATTTTCTTTATCTGTTCACCCACTAACAAATACATGAACTGATTGCATAACTTGGCTATGGTTGACAAGGCTCCAGCAAACAGGGGGTGCAGGTATTTCGGGAATAATGTGACTTTTACTCTTTTGGGAGTGTGTGTCCAGAAATGGCATGTTAGTATCAAACAGTAGCTCTAGTTTTGGTTTTGGTGAAAACACCCATCTTGACTTTGATAGTGACTGGACTAATTAACAACCCCGCCAGCAGTAAACATGAGTTCCAGACTCTTGCCAATACTTGTTTGTTTTCTTAATGATAGTCATAGTCAATCTGATTTGGTGAGATGGAATCTCAATGTGGCTTTGATTTGTACTTCCCTAGTGGCTAAGGATCTTGAAGATTTCTTAGGGTTTTATTGGCCATCTGCATTTCTTCACTGGAAAAAGAAACCTATGTTATGAATGGAACTTGAAAATATCATCCTGAGTGAGGTAACTCAGTCACAAAAGAACACACATGGTAGGCACTTACTGATAAGTGGATATTAGCCCAAAAGTTTGGAATATCCAAGATTCAATTCACAGATCATATGAAGCCCAAAAAGAAGGAAAACCAAAGTGTGCATGCTTCAGTGCTTCTTAGAAGGGAGAACAAAATACTCACAGGAGGAAAGATGGAGACAAAATGTGGAGTAGAGACTGAAGGGAAGGCCATCCAGAGACAGCCCCACCTGGGGATCCATCCCATATACAGTCACCAAATCTGGATGCTATTGTGGATGCCAGGAAGTGCTTGCTGACAGGAGCCTGATATGGCTGTCTCCTGAGAGACTGCCAAAGCCTGACAAATTCAGAGGTGGATGCATGCAGCCAACCATTGGACTGAGTGCTGAGTTCCTGATGGAAAAGTTGGAGAAGGGACTGAAGGAGCTGATGGGGTTTGCAGTCCCATGGGGGGAGCAACAGTGTCAACTGGCCAGATCCCCTGAAACTTCCAAGGACTGGACCACCAACCAAAAAGTATACATGAAGTGACCAATGGCTCCAGCCGCATATGTGGCAGAGGATGACCTTGTTGGACATTAGTGGGAGGAGAGGCTCATGGGCCTGAGGGTGTTCGATACCCCAGTGTAGGGGAATTCCAGGGTGGGAAGACAGTAGTTGGTGGGTGGGTGAGTAGAGCACACCCTTATAGAGGCAGGGGGAAGAGGGAGGGAATATGGGGTTTCCAAAGGGGAGATGTGGAAAGGGGAAAATATTTGAAATGTAAATAAATAAAATATCCAATTAAAAAAATGAACAAAAGGGCTGGAGAGATGGCTCAGCAGTTAAGAGCACTGACTGCTCTTCTGAAGATCCTGAGTTCAAATCCCAGGAACCACATGGTGGTTCACAACCATCCACAATGAGATCTGGTGCTCTCTTCTGATGTGTCTGAAAACAGCTACAGTGTACTTACATATAATAAATAAATCTTTTTTAAAAATGAACAAAATTTTTTCTCAAAACTGCAAAAAAAAATCTATGTTAATTTCTATTGCCTGTTTATTAATTGCACTGTTTCTCTTTATTGTTTAATTTTAGGAGTTCTTTTTATATTCTAGCTCCTCTTGTTGAATAAATGTTTAGCAAAGCTTTTCTCTCATTCAGCATCTCCTTTATATTCTGCAAATGGTTCCTTTTCTGTGGAGATACCTGTTTGACACAATCTATTAGTCAAGTCTTGCTGTTATTTCCCAGGGGTTCTATTCAGAAAGACATCATCTATGCCTATCTCTTGAGGTACTTCCCTCAGGGCTATTTCACCTGCTAGGTCACAAGTTACATATCTGTTCTTATATCAATGACCAAGGCCCAGGTAGTTTCCCTTAACACACCAAAAGGAAATGTGTCCAGGGAAGTACTCCATATGATGTTCATTTCCTACACTGTTACACCTTCAGTAGATCCAATTGGGCTGATCTCCACCACTCACCGTCATCCTCGGTGGAGATCCTCACTTTATAAAATCTATGAGCAGCATCCACTGCAACTGTTCCCTACCCCGTGCCACCTTTTTAATCTGCCCCTCCTTAGAGGATGTGGTCCTCCATGCTCTCTGATCTGTGAGTTCCTCATCCCTCAAATTACTTAGATGGTGTTTGCTCAGGGCAGGTCTTGGTTCTATTTTTCTCTCCTCCTAATGAGTTAGATGCTCATAGACCTTAACTAGTGCAGATAAATTTCTTAAGAGACCTCTCTACACATTTACTTATGCATCGCTAATTGGAACTCACACAAGGCGTCCAATAGAGAACCCTGCCTTCTCTAGTTAAATCAATCATGGCTCATCGTCTAAAACAGACCCCCAAGAGTAACATTTGCTGTTTGCTCAGTTTTGTGTATACATTTTCCATAGACCTTGAGGATCCAGACTCCAAAATATGTCAAACAGATCTCAAGTCAGCAAACCTTCTGCTATGTCCTCTGCAGCTCAGTTGGTGCCAACATTTGAATGAGGGACACTTCTGGTGGCCTAGAGCATCCCTGCTCTATATTCTCAGCATTCAACTCGTCAGAAAGAAACACCAGATTCCTCTTCAAATCTAAACTAAGGGCTGAGTAAGAAGGCTCAAGGGTTAAATCACTACCTAGCAAGAGTGAGGGCTGGGAAGGTCTGAGGTTATTATGTTTGGTGAAGATGGTGGCCAATGTGTAATTTAACTCTCAAAGGATTAAGACAGGATCCTCAGAACAAGCTAGCTAACAAGCTAGTCATATCAGTGAGAGGGTTTGACTGACAGAACCTGCTTCAATGAGCAAGGTAAAAAGGCCAGAAAGATAATTCCTGACATCAACCTTGGCCCTTCACATGTATACACACATGTGTGCCTACACACTTACAAAAACACATGTACCACACATCCCTGTGTTCAGAGGATTGCCTCCATCTTGGGACTGAAGTATTAAAAAGCCTGGATTTAAAATTAGGGTTTGTTTTTGTTTTTGTTTTTTTTAAATGCATTCTTCCCTTCACTTAGACATTCTCTGAGCTCTGCTTCAGCATCATAGTGACCACTAGCATTTAGGTAGTTTTTTGAGTATGTAAATCATGCATTCACTCAGAAAGACAGCGCAGTGACTTCCAGATTTCTGGAGGTGGGGGCGAGGGTGTCTGCAAATGCCAAGCACATGCAGAACCGGAGCGCCAAGCTATGTTGAGCAGGACTCGAACTGGGGTCACCTGTGACCTCAGCATTTAGGGAGCGCCAAGCTATGTTGGGCAGGACTCGAACTGGGGTCACCTGTGATCCCAGCATTGAGGAGGCAGTCAAGATTCAGGCCAGCTTAGGCTGTACAGTGAGACCTTTTCTAGACATAATAAGCAAGCAAACAAACAAACACATACACAAATTACCAGGTTCTTATCTACCAGGACCAAATGAAGAACTTGGGGCCAACCTAAATTCAAACTCTTAATGAAGACAGAACTGTTTTCCTCTAAGATCCAGCACCCTTTCATCCGGACCCAGATTTGCCAATATCTGAGCCTTGCATATTTTCATTTCTGTCTGTAGCTTGGACATAACAACACTGTATTTTATTGAATCTAAAACATAATCAATTGTAAGATGCAAGACTACTTACGCTTTTCCTACCACTATGAAAGGGAAGAATGCACAAAGGGAATATCTAATAACCATGTCCACACCAGCCACAGGGCTGTGTGTGCATGTAAATGTGTGTGTGCATGTAAATGTGTGTGTGTGTGTGTGTGTGTGCGTGCATGTCCGTGTGTGAGCACACATATGTGTGCATATGTGTGCATTTGTGTGTGTGACACGGAAAGAAATAAACTGCAGAGGAGAGGTGGCAAGGGAGCATGCTTGTCTAAAACTTGGCACCAGATAAAGGGAGGAAAGCAAGTTTCTCCAAAGCATTTGAAGCACAAACCATAGTTGGGCCATTTGCAAGCCTGAGTTCAAACTAGCCCATATAGTCAGAAGACCTGAAACAAAGAAGCATATTTGCAAACACCTCATGTGGAAGGTGGCATCTCCTGACAGAGGAAAGACATGTAAATTATGCCATTGGAATTAGATGGCAATTTAGACCAGCAGCAGATAAATGGCAGTGGGGACTGTAAGAGCCAAACCCAACAGTTTCAGAAATATTCAAATGTGGAAAAAGAAACTGTGCTATTCATCAATCAAGATTCATTAACATCTAGTGATCTGAACCCAGGCGTTCAACCTCAGGGAAAAACTATCCTTCGGACTCAGCCGGTTCACACAATAGACACTCATATCTTGTTTCAGACAAGCCCCAAAGTCCCTGAATGGTAGATGACTCAGGGAGTTGGTTGTGTCTACCCAGTGGCTTTATCACTGTTATCATAAGACTTTCATAGTCCCAAAGATGAGAAAAGCATATGGTTGTAACCAGAAGTTTTTTATGAGACAATGGCATCTGTCACTGTCACCTACAAACCATGAGGGAAATCTCAGCCCCATTCCTACCTGTAAGGAAGTCTAGGATCTAGGACCTGAAAGGAGGCAGAAAGCAGGCCCATGCCATATCACTTCATAGACTCATTAAGCACACTTGGCATTATAGATGAGAGCAATATTTGACACCACAAGGGAAACTCAATCAATGAATGTTAGATTTGAGTTTATAAGAATCATCTATTATTTTAAAATATTTAGTAGAACATCTTTTATTATTTTGTGTTGGAATTCAGACCTAGGACAAGTGGCTGAAGTGCATATTCATACCAAAGTAGACCTGGCATCCTAGTATTCTCTCAGTCCCTACTTGTGACAGGGCATGACTGTCACACCCTGCTCTCTACCCTGAACTTTCCAACCAAGAAGTTGTTGAGCTTTCCCTCCTCCAGAGGACTTTCCTGTATAAGGCAGACATTTTGTCCTCTCTCTGTGTTTCTGCATTTTCTCTCTCCCTACATGCACATACTCTTTCTCTTCCCACTTCCTGCTGCCTCACTCCCCATGGCAACTTCCCTGGCCTCATTCCTTGGGATCAGTGAAACCACCAAAGATCAGTTTCCCAATACACCTGACGTTATTGCTTTTATACACTTAAACTTGGCTTGAATTGGCTTGTTTCACTGGTGGAGAATAGCTTATCATCAAGATCAATAAATTATTATCAGATTCGTTGAGTCCCCAGTCACATGGGACCACTCCTTTCTCCCATCTTTCTCTTCACCTGATGTGATCAACTTTGGACTCTGTGAGTAACCAACTCCCTGCAGCCTTGAAGTACCAGGTGCTCCTTCTGGTGCTCCAGAACCCAGGAGCGCCTGCCAAGAGCCAGCTGGCCATGGCAAGGCTGTCCATTCTGAAACAAAGACTGCTTCTTTGTTCCAGGGAGCCTTGGGATCAAAGACACTTGATCTGAGGCTTCCCCACCCCACAATGTACAACCCCAGGCTTATGGGCAGGACACTGCACATTTGAGTCTTTGGGCTCTGGCAAAACCTGGGGCAATGGGTGCCACCAGGTCTAAAACTGAAAAATTTATCCAAATTGTTCTGCACTCCATCTGTCCACTCTTACCACTCCCCCCTCCTTCATTTTAACACAGCTTCAGCAGCTGACCACCTCAATACACACTGTTCCAGATTCCATCTAACAAGGAGGAGTCAGAGGTCCCCATCCCCCTCCCATCCATGCCTGGCCTCAGCAACAGTGATGGTAATGGTGGTGATGAGGGAGTAGTCTGCTCATTTTAAATTGCCAAGACACCCACTTATCTATAATCTAGCTGGTAAGTGGGAAAGATATAAATAACATGTGACGACTGGTCACCATCTTGACTATGGAATAAAGAAGATGGAGCCATCTTGATTGAGGGCAGCCATGTGGCTGACAGCCACGTCTGCTGTGGGTTTAAAATAAGAAAAACAACATACCTTGTTTGGTGCAATTCAAAATCATGAGTTTTAAGGTTCAGCTCTAACAGAAACGACTCTTATTTACACACCTGTATATGTTTTCAAGGTTAAGCCTAGGATGGGTAATTAGAAACAAGCAAAGTTTGTCTATTCAAATATATTTTATATAGATAGATGGTCCTCAGGCTCTTGAGAGATGGAATGAATGTGGCAGTTAAGATGCTTAGGTTTACTGTGACAGACAGAGACTACCAGATCCTAGTAGTGACCCCCAACAAGGTCCCCAAGAAAATATGGGCACAATGACAAAGAACTCTACCTGAATTGCAGTACTCTAGCCCTGGCATAATTGCCCCAATATGTCACCAACTACCAAGATCCATCCTGAACTGTGTACAAACAGGACACCCCCAGAGTCAACTTTTACCACATTGCTTAAAACATGGTGAGGTCAGTCTCTCCCATGTTCTTCCTCCAGAGAAAACGCCTCTTCATCTTCTGGGTCTGATAGCCAAAGACTGTCTTTGCCTGTGGTGGATGGAGACCACAGAAGCCTGGGAAAACTGTATAGGTAGTGAACTTTGGACTAGTCTCTGTCATTTTAATGGATACATAGGCCAATTATCCTCAGGTCTCTGGGGGTCTTAAGGACTAGACTAGTGAAAGAAGGAACTTTTTACTCTTCCTTTATCTAAAGGAACTTGCTTTATAGTTATTATTTCCAGTAATCAACCTCCTACCTCTCATGGTAAATAATGGGATGGGAAAAACTGTAAAGTATAATGTTTATGTAAAGCCTGGGGATACAAAAGCTTCTAAGATAGTGTTTGAGGATCTTAGAAGGTGTTTTAAATTCGAGTTATAAAGGTTGGAGAATGTGAAAAACTTGGATGGGGATAGGAAAGTGATTTAGCATATATGGGGGAATGAGGAATGCTTCAGATTTCTTCCCCTCACTATGCTACTGTTGTGTTAAGACTTCAAAGTTCAGAGATTTAACATTAATCAAATTTTAAATTGTTTCCAATGCCTCCACTATGACACAAGAGTGTGGTCTGCAGCTCTCTCTGTGATATAGATTTCAGTACAGATTACAAACAGTTAGAGTTACTAACGTACCTAAAATTTATATCTCTTTTTGTAAGCTTAAAAAGATTGTTATAAGCTTCAGGGAATCCACTCAAATCCACTTCTCACAGGTCAAATGGACTCCAAATAAGTACTGCTAATCAACAGCCTATTTCCCTCCCCATCTGCCCATTCCTGAGGGTGGGATCTATTCTCCTTTCCCTGGTCCTAGGATCACTCTGCTATTCCAACTACCAAGACAGTGAGCCCAAAAGGTTCAAATGTTTCAGTGGCAGAGAATACTTACCATTTTGATGACAACTTCACACATGTAAACAATATATCTTGATCATATTTCACCCTCAACTCTCCCTCCTTTTGCCTATGCACCCTGACACTATCCCTTCCTCTTTATGTTCTCCCTCTGTGTGGTTAATAACCCACTGATTCCATCTAGTGCTACCTGTTAGAATGTTAGCTTAATCTTGTACAGGTCCTATATGAGTAACCTTAACTGCTGACAATTCCTGTGTAAGATGGCCTTGCCATGTCTAGTAGGTAGCATTTCATAACACTCTCGCCAATCCTCAGGCTCTTACATTCCCTCTGACACTCTCTGGCTATGTTCCCTAAGCCATAGGAGGGGGGGAGTTGATATCGAAGTCCTAATTTGGGCTAAGCACTCAATACTTGCTTATTCTCAGCACTTTGACCACTTTGCATTAACTACTGACCACAGCAGACAAAAGCCTCTCTGGCCAAAGCTGAGAGCAGCACTAATCTATGGGTATAAACATAAATATTTAGAAGGCAGTTTGACAACATGTCCATTTAGCAAAACAGCAATAGTAGTTTCCCTATCAGGGCCTATAACCTCCTCATCTATGGGCTTTTGACAAAGTTTATAGCACTAAGCATGACTTTCCTCCTGTGGAGAAGGCTTCGAGTCAAATCACATTACTCCAATAACCTTCATACCACTATTGTATCAGTGGCCACATCTTGCCTGACAGGTCAATATTGTAATATGCAGGATTTGCTGCTTGGTCAGACCATTGATGGCTCTTCTCCCCAAGCAGCATGTACAGCACCTTTTGGTGCTGTGAAAGCTAGCCATCAGGGAGAAAGTTTTCAAGTAATTTCCCCTTTGATTTCTCTAAGTGCAGCAACCAGAGTGTATTGTGTCTTTAGCAATGAGATCTTCTCATCTAGTTCTGTTAGGCATCAAGAGCAATGCAAAAGCCTGAGTTGTTTGGGAGTTCTCTGGAACTCCCTGACCAACAACTGATAGGAAGGTGTCCTACACTTGGCATTTAATAACCCATGTCTTCTGGGGAAAGTGTTGTCCACCCATACAGGGCACCCATAAGAGCATCTTTAATTTGTCAAAGTAATTCATAGATTCATGTTTGAAGGTAGAACTCGTTTAACAAAGGAAACCCCCTGCTGGCATGTAATTCTAGTGAATTCCCATTGTGGGATTGGAATTTCAAAAAAAAAAAAAAAAGCAACTGTTTGCAGAAGCATAATATGGTAGGAGTCTAATGTTTGTATTTGGAAAGAGTGCATTCTCATAAACCAGTTAACCTCCACTTCAATTTTCACAGATAATCATGATGCTTTAATGTGAGTTCTAGAAACAGTCAGCCTGGCTTTGTACCTCAGCTCTGGCCTTTACTAGTTCTGTGACCTTGAACTGACCTCTGTTGTCCCTGCAGCCATGCACTAGTACTGATAGAACCCCATCGAAGCAACTCAAGACCTTAATCTGTAGCCCCAAAGAGGACCTACAAGGAAGGGGGCTTTGTCCTATCCTGCTGGACTTACTAAAAAAGAAGGGCAGGATCTTTGACAACCATCTGTCCCCTCCTTGGCAGGATCTTTGACAACCATCTGTCCCCTCCATCCAGGGTACAGACTGAGGTTGCCTCCCATCCAAAAATCAAAAGAAGAAGAAGAAGAAGAAGAAGAAGAAGAAGAAGAAGAAGAAGAAGAAGAAGAAGAAGAAGAAGAAGAAGAAGAAGAGGAGGAGGAGGAGGAGGAGGAGGAAGAGGAGGAGGAGGAGGAGGAGGAGGAAACAGCTCCAATGTTGAGGGAGGAGAAGATGAGAAATCTAGAAACATAGGAAGAGTGGGAAGTTGAAACACACAGCATCCACAGAGGCTTTCTGCAGATATGCCTGAAGTGAAGTGAAGTTGATCGTTTCTTGACCTAATATGTTCCTTCAAAGGTGTCTGGTGATGTTTATAAGGAATTTTACCTGCTCCTACCTCATGGTCCTTGGCTTCCTTAGTGTTGAGGTGACAGGGTATACTGCCATGCTTCATCTATCATTCCTACATATTAATAAATTACTAGTCATACTTTTAGATATATAGACACATAAACAGATGTTAGACATAGAACAAAAGTATTGCCCTTAATCCTCAGGACTAATGTAAATGTTTCGAATGATATTTCCAAATTCCTTCTGCCATCACCAACCATTAGCTTTCCAAACAGTTTCATTCTGGCATAATTGCCACATAGTAGCCCAGGCTACTCTATAGAAACACCCTATAATTTGGACTCTACCATTTCTATTTTTACTATTACAGGTGTATGCTGCCAGGAATGTCCCAGTGCACACTCTGGGACAAGCAGATATAAGACCAAAGCCATTATCCAAGTTGTAGAGGACTCTCATCTTCAACACCATCAAAGGCTGCCAAAGAATGTATGATAAGCCAGCCTCTTGCCAACTAGTAGAAGTGCTTCTTTAGGCCTCCATCCCAAAGAGCTCTTCTGATTCTAAGTTTTTCCCATTGCATGGGTAAGAGAAGCACAGGGTTACCATCTTGCTTGGAATTATACCCTGGTAAGAAGTGAGGCTCTGTGTATTTTATAGATATGGTTTCCTGTTCTCAAGCACCTGAAAATTACCTTTTCCTACTTGATTGTTGGGGTTATTTTTTAACAAGAAAATATATAGATAGGATTTTTCTTTTATTATCATCATCTCTTTAGGTTTGTTTTTTTTTGTGGTTATTGTTGTTGTTGTGATAAACATGACCAAAAATCAACTTGAGGAGGAACTAGTTTACTCATCTAACAGATTATAGTCCATCATAGAGGGAAGCCAAGGCAGCAACTCAAGGCAGGAACTTGAAGCAGGAACCACAGGGAAGTGCTGCTTACTAGCTTGTTCTCAGACACGCCTTTCTTATGCAGGCCTACCTGTTTAGAGATGGTTCTGCCCATAGTGGGCTACCCTACCCACATCAATTGCTAATCAAGAAAATGGTCCTAAACATACCCATGGACCAATGTATTGAAAACAATTCTTCAATTGGTGTTCCCTCTTCTCAGATGTATCAAGCTGACAGTCAAATTAGCCATGCCAACATCTATTATCCATATAAATTAATAGGTTCTGTCATGACGTTTTCATGCACAAATACACTCAAACCTACTCTTAGTTTCTACACCAAAGTTTTAATACTAGTTATAACTTCAACTATATCTTGATATCTGATAGAAACAGTCATATCACTTTATTCCATGATTGTTCTCTCTCAGTTCTGCAAGTACAATTTAGAAGTGATTGGAAAAATTCCATAAAATGTTGTGCTGGGTTTTTTTTTTTAATTGGAATTGCAGCAGATTTATAAATTAGTTACTGGAGGAAGCACACCCCCTGCCATTCATTTATCTACAGCTGTTCATTTATCTAACTAGGTAACTGCTGGAGGCAAAGGTGTTCCTGCTCTGGAAGGTTCTTGTTTATGTAGTGACACCTTCTTCTCCGTCACTCAGTTGCCCTCTCCTACCCAGTCAGGGATGGGATCGGATATGCTCTTCTTCCCAGTGCATTCCCTGTGGGGTTTTCCCTCCTTCCCTTTCCTATCCATTTCATCTGCACAGTGCATCAAACAAACAAACAAACAAACAAAAAAAAAACCCCTCTTGTTACCTACACACCCTTTGCATAGGATAAAACTTGACATTCTTAGCCCGATTTATAAGACTTTCTTCACCTCCATAATTTTCTTCTGTCCTCACCACCACCTCCTCTTTGCCCCAGATCTACCACCTGTACAAACACCTGCAGCTTCAGGAATATCCTACCTTATCTCAGACTCAGTGAATCTGCCCACCTAGAAGTACCCATCCCCAACTTTCGACTAGCTGACTTCTATTGACTTTTCAACTACAGCAACATCTTTGTAAGTCTTGGCTCTGAGACAGGCTACATCATCTATTCTGATATGACAATTAAAGGAATGAGAAATTGTGGCAAGCAGAGGAAGGAGAGCTAATCCAAGTGCACACTGGTAAGGGGAGCAGATATAGGCATACTGTAAGCCTACAGTTCATCTCTGGGGTACAAACTAACTAAACTCTTTGAGTTTAGAGTTGGAATTTGTGTAGAGTGGCAAAAAGTGTGCCTAACTAGGCAGTCTGGGTCAGGGTCTGGTCTCAGTTCTGATTAATGCTACAAGAGAACAAGCTGATTCTCAGAAGGTGATGGCTCCTGACCCAGGATGCAGTGCCACGTGCCTGGCTTAGTGCCCTTATTGAAGAATTGGTCTATGCTGCTGAACTCCAGTATTCCTGAAATCTAATATGACTGTGGGATTAGGACTACAATAGGACCTTTGGCATTTGGAGTAGGACAGTCTAAAAATTGACACGTGACTCAGTCACTTTTATCTCTGCATCCTCAGCCTCAAAGAGGGATGAGATAAATTGGGACTCACTGGCTTCTATACAGAGACCCCTTGAGTACCAATCATGCCTATGATGGGCATGCTCCAGGACTTAGTACTCAGTAGGCACCATCAGGAGCTGCACCATGAATGGTGAAAGAAGAGGCAATGAACATGTGAAAGCAAAGCCTGGGCACAAAGACACTGGTGTCCTATCTGAGAAACACTGAGGTACAGCCCACTCTTCTGGGCTGGGGAAGGGCAGCTGCATTTGTGTGCCTGGCTACTCCCACTGGCCCCCCCTTACCTCAATTCATCCCTCCTGTATAGGAATGAGCAGAGGAGCTGACAGAGGACTGGGGGTGATGGCTGCCTGTGGCAGAAGGCATGCATAAAAATGCAAATTCAGGCTCCTTCCCTCCCTCCACTCATACATCCTTCTCAGACAGATAAAAAGGAAAATGTACCACTGAGGACGGAGCCCCTCTGGGTAAGAAAGCAATAGCAAAATGACAAATGCCATGTGGGTTTAAGCAAAGTCCCCCATGGTTACAGACCCACTGGGAAATGAGGCTGACAAATGCACACCCCACCGCCTCCTTGCACCCGATTCCTTTGAAATAACTTCAGCCTTGAAAAGGGAGAAAGAAAGAAATAACTCAAAGAATTTTAAAGCAAAGTTTCTGTCTGCAAACCAAATGGGCTGAATTTTTATAGGCTCGTTTGGAGGAGCATGAAAAATCCAGTTGTTGCAGGCAGGGGCCTCACTCAGGATGCTGCGAAGAGGTAGGAAGGGACCACCTGAAGGCTGGGCTCCTCTACCTTCCTTTCCCTCCCTTCACTAGGCCTGCTCTCTGGTCCCCACCACTCCCTGATAGCTGCTGAGCCCAGCGAAAGACTTCCTCCTCTGTGTTGCACCGGGGCCTGTGCCAGGCACAAAGGAGACACTGGAGGAGGACAGTTTCCACATTTTCAAGGAAGTTCTAGCCCATTAAATGTGCCAGTCATGTTGGCTCCTTGCAGAGTCTTCACCGTGTGCCAGTTGCTGCTCTAAATCCTGGCACGTGTTTCTTCCTCCCATCCTTACAGCCTTTCCAAAGGAGGCCCTCTCACTAGCTCTCATTTTACCAATGTGTAAACTGAGGCAGTGAGGAGTTAAGCTTGTACAAGATGGAAGTGGAGGATTTAAACATCGTCTGGCTCAAAGTCTGCCACCGTAGATGGGTACAGGCCCACTGTCTGTCTGCCTCCTCTTTGCTAATGGCTCAGTGCTGCCCTTTATCTGAGCATCCACCAGCCCAGAGACACCCTGAAGGTCACCCTCCAGGATACTGAAGGGGATAGGAAAGCCCAGTTCCTTGAGAATGGAGACATGGACAGTGCCTTACCTGGTCCTGAACTCCCAGGGTGCAAAATGGTAACTTCAATGAAGTCAGAATCTTGATGTGGCTTCACCCCTGCCTCTCTCATCCTCCCAAAGGTTTCTCTGGAAAACAGGACAATGCTTCCTCCATAACTCACCTGCACAAGAATCTTCATCTTCATCTTCAGCTCTGCTCTGGTGCGTCCCACCACCCATGACATGGTTCTACTCTCCAGCCCGCTCAGCAGCGACATTGCCAGTGATGCTCACCTGAATTTAATCAGGCCTCCAAGGGACCACAGTGTACAGTTCAAGTGACTCATATTTCAGGCCACCTGACTGTGAAAGAAACAAAGGACACAGAATGTCTCCGGACACACCTATAGTAATTTAATAACTTACGTGGGGGTCAAGAATGAAGCACAAAAGAAATTGGTATAACCCTTCTTTCACCTACATATATGAGTATATGAATAGCAGTCTTCTATAGCCCAAACTTTCTATAGGTTCACATAACTTTTAAATTATGAACCTTCTGCCTCTGCTTCCTCAGTGCTGGGATTGCCTGACAATTTTCTCCTATAAACTTCACATTAAAGACAGACCCATGCTTCTGAGAGCTACACACTATCCAAGGTTTCTTTCTTTCCCTCCCCACTGGAAACTTCCCAATGCAGGCTGCAAACTAAAGTAAGCACCCAAGAGGCCTGTGCTGACCAGGACAGGATGTGAGTGACCTCCTGTTCTTTTTCCCCTTTGGTCAAGTCTGCAGCAGAAATGACATAGCATCCAGCCCCAGCCTTAGACTCTACTGCCCTGCATTTCCTGCCAGGCACTCTAATGAATCTTATTCACCAGGAAAGACAATGGAATCCCCAAATGGCACCTGCTGCTCTAACAAGATCCAGAGCTGGATCTTTTGGCAGGCATTTACATGAGAACAAGTTCCATCAGGAGAGATTGCAGGGCACCAATCTTGGATAAGCTGTAAGAGGTTGGGAAGAAGCTGGATGCTAGGGAGAAGGGAAGGGCTCATCATCTAAAGAAAGGTCATGACTCTGTCCACCTGAAGCAACACAGCTGTTATAGCTTGAGAAAGACTGTCCCATGACCTCTTGGGAATAGAACTGTTCAAGGCAACAGGAGTGGAGCCTCTTATCACCATTCACAAAAGGCTGAGATTTCTTATGAGACTTCCTTCTTCATAAAAGAAGCTTGGGAAGGTAATGCCTTAGGTTAGTATTGGCAGCAGTGGCCTTGAAGTTAGTGGACCTGGTAGGTCTCTAGATGTGTGATGTGTCATGCATTCAGAAAAATAAAAAATAAAAAAAATTAAGTAGTAAGGGTTGAATATAGGGCATACACATGCTAGGCAAATGATGGACCATTGAGACATGCATTCAGCTCCTCACTGGTGTATTCAAGGCAGGTGCTCAACCTCTGAGGTATATAACACAGAGAAAGGGGAAGGTGAGCTGCCCAATGAAAATGCATACAAAAGAAAAGGCATGGATGCTGCCCATGGTGATGCATGGTGTCTGTGTTAGAGGGTATCTGAAGAGGCAGTGGAGAAGTGAAGGGCATCCTAAACCAGGCCCACCCCTGGAAGGGTGGAGTCTAGGAGCTGATGAAAGACTGAGTTAGTTTCAGTTATGTCCCTTTCTTTGTGGCCTACTCTTGCCTCTTTGGTCTTAAATTTATCTCAAAATGCAATTTCTGCTACTTGTTCTGTTCTTATTGGGGGATAAGAAGAGATATAGTGAGTGGTGTCCTCAGTGTATACAAGTATGTGTGTTGTATATGTGACATAGAAAGATGAAGGCATGTGTGTCTGAGAGACAAAGATAAAGAAATGTGTGGTATGTGTTTTATGTATGTGTGTACATGTATGCATGTGATATACACACACACACACACACACACACATATATATATATATATATATATATATATATATATATATATATATATATATTAGTGTGGGTATATATATGTGTGTATGGTGTATGTGCTCACTGTATGTGTCTCTACTTGTGTATTTGTGGTGAAGTATATGTTTTGATATGTATGTGTGTGTGGTATGTGTAATATGCTCATAATTGTGTTTAGTATTTGTGTATATGTGTGTGATATGTGTGGGTGTATGTGTTTGATATATATATATATATATATATATATATATATATATATATATATATATATATACATATACACACATATACACACACACATATATATATGAGTGTAGGTGTGTATGGTCTGTGTGTGATATGTGTTGTGGTATATACGTATATGTGGTATGTATGTATGTTTATGTGTATGATGAGTGTTGGTGGTGTATATGTGAATGTATATGTGTGTGTGAGAGTGTGGTTGCGTGTGAGTGTGGTTGTATGTGGGAGGTGCATCTGGAATGAGGCATACCAGAATATCAACAGCAATTAGGAAAGAGCTGTTTGGAAGTAACTTCAAAGTTCAGGATAAACAAGCTTTGGTTGGAAGCAATTCCAATATCAGAGAAGGGCGGAGTAAATGAACATGTGCTAACCCAGCTCTGGTACTGCAAAATACAACAGCACTGAGAGGCGAGTGAGCAGAGTGAATAGCAGAACTTCACTTTAACAGACTGAAGTCAAGGCCAGGAGCAAGGGTGTTGTTGCACAGTGGGGCAAACCAACCTCTCAGCAGCTCGTCAGCAGCAAGTGTGGGGAGCCCACATCAGTTTGGCCAGCAAGTTATCAGATGGTACCATCAGTGCTGCTGATGCAAACACAAAATATTATCACCCCATGGGAATCCTGAGACACTCATCTCTGAGTACTGAGGCTGTGATGGCAGCTTCTAAATTGTGTTTATGGGAATCGTTTTACCGGAAGAAGTCATTATTCACCCTTGATCAATATCTAATCAATCCACCTGCTTTGCACATCACAAAACCTCCAAATCCGTCCACAGAAAGGAAAGAGGGAGGAAGACAATGTGTGTACTAGAAAGAGTTGACAGAACGGCAGATTAATGCAAGCACTTAGGCTGGTCATTACATAAGCGTTGACTTTTTTTAATTATTATTTAACGGAAACATTTTGTGTGATAATGCTGAGTCTATTAAATTGAAAAGTTGGAGAGGGTTGTGCAACTTGTGGCTCAGCTCGAAAGGAATGGGTAGAAAAAAGGAGCCAGTACAGCTGAGTGTCTGCTGTGTGTCTCTCTTTACTGGACACTATCCCAGCACCGGCAGTCTGGCCACCGCAATAGAGTCTGATGATATAAAACCTGAGCCTTAGTGAGACACAATACCTCAGGGCTCTCAAGGGTACCTGTCAGGCTGAAAATTGAAACAGTGCCTTCCAACACAGAAATGTGCCAAGTCACAGGCTGGACTTGAACTATTTGTGCCATTCCAGAGCAGGGATGAGGCTGAGTTGTATCAGGTGGCTGGAATGGGGTTGGGGATAGGGGCTCTGCAGAGACTAGCCTGAGCTCTCCAACAAGACTCCTCTTCTCTACTTCATAAAGGAATCTGTAGCCCCGACTTCCCAGAATGAGTTAAATATTCTATTGTGCAGGGTCACCATTTTCTCTCAAGCCATGTCCAGCCTCTTGGCCCCCTGTAATACCACAGATCCAGAGGATGGTCTCTAGGGACCCCAGGCAATATTACCAGTCTTCATTGTGTTCCTCGAAGGACCTGTCCAAATCAACCCAGCCAACCCCTCCTCTGCAGGCTACCCTGGCCTGGAAGTCGGAGCCTTCTGAAATGTCACCCACAATCATCACATGAAGGGCCATGTTTCCTCTGTTCCTAACAATTATTAGAGTGGCCCTCATGGGACTATCTGGAGCACTTCACTCCAGGGCTTCTTCTCTGAACTCAGCCACCTGACAGGGTGGGCTGGAAGAGGCTGGAAGCTCACTGGCTGCCTCTTGAGCAGCAGGTACTCTGGCTCCCCTGGTCCACGGGTTCCACTCAGCAGAGCTCCAGAAACCAGCAACAATCCTTATCCCTGGGTCTCTCTGCCCATATTACAGACACATGGCCCTGCTAAATAACTGCTCCTCTACTCTGCAGAGACAAAGATGATGTATGTACCATCCCAAGGCTCTACTCCTTCTAGTCACCTGGACACTATGGCAGAGTAGTCATGAACAAACGATGGAACCTAGGATGCTTTAAAACACACGACTTCCGGTTGCCATATTGAAGCTTCCAGTCTCCCAAAGCTGACATCTCTTGTGCTAGTGCACTGAGAATGACATCCTAATGTGTTGCAGAGGGTGGCACTCACCACTGTTCAAATTACAGGAGGGCAAAAGGGGTGCCACAAACAACACTTTTCTGGGTTTCTTGGTTTTGTTTTTGTTTTTCCCCCTTACTGATTTGCATCCAATTTATTTACTGTTGAGGCTAAACTAGCTAAATCTGACTGATTCTGTGTGTGTGTGTGTGTGTGTGTGTGTGTGTGTGTGTGTGTGTGTGTGTCTGTCTGTCTGTCTGTCTGTCTCTGTTCCTCCCACCTCTGAATGTGTGTTTGTGTGTGTGTGTGTGTGTGTGTGTGTGTGTGTGTGTGTGTAGTGTATGTAGTGTGTATGTGTGTCTGCTCCCTGACCCGCCCCCCCCAACAAGAAATTCCATAGCACTGGTTCTATTAGTGAACAGTTAAAGGTGACATATTGTGTTTAAATAGTCTCCTAGGGAGTGACAGATGCCAGCCTGGATGCAATAAACAGAGAACCTGCGCCCAGAGGGCAGAAGAGGCTAGGCCCTATTGCTGGAGCAGCACTAATGAGCCTCAAAACGCTGTGCACAGGAGCCACCTCTCACTCTCCTCCCCAGAGTGTCTTAGGGACTGGGAAGCAGTAGTTAACTGTTATTCAGTCTTGGGCAGAAAGCAAGGGCCTGGGGTGAGGCCAGCGAAGCCCTAGCACTAGCATGTGTTTAGGGGCTGCTCACCACGCTGTGACAGCAGTAGAGACAGCTGGGAGGTGGCACAGTCAACACTTTTCTGGTTAATTAACTAAATACATACTGTCTGTAGCCTCTGTGTGAGTAGATTTTTGAATGAAAAGTGCCAATTTTCTTACATTTATATGTCCAAACTACTTTCCTTGGTGCCTCTTACTTGCCTTTTCTCCTCCGTTAAGTGAAGTAAATTTGTGGCTTAGCTGAAAGGCTCAGAGTGACAGAGACAGAGAACCACTGATTTAGACAAATGATAGCCCCTGGTTCCTGGAGACTTAGCTCTCTATGCATTTCCAGTGCTTAAGAAGCAGGTAGACCTGAAGGAGACACTCACTGCTGATTCTGGTGCATGGATCACATGTGTTTATCTGCTACACATTCTCTAGTATCTGCTTAATGCTTAGGAATAGTGTACTTTAGGGCCAGGGAGATGCCTCAGAGGATTAAAGCACTTAGCACAAAACCTGATTCCGAGTTTGATCCCTTACACCTAAATAGTAGAGGGTCTCCTGAGCAAGACCCCCCCCCCCCGACACACACTCAATAAAATAAATAAATGCAATTTTCACTTTTCTTTCATGGCTCCTGGTTAAGTCTGCCACACTCCAATCTGAACAGTCCCTCACTCAGGAGTACATGGGCAGCACAAATTAGACTTAATGAGTATTTATTTTGTAAGTGAACATGAAGTTTGGCTGGGGGTGGGGTGGAGGTAGGGTAAGGAGATGTAAGTGGGTCTGGGAGGAGTTGGAGATGGTAATGAGGGGAATGAACATGCTAAAAAATGCATTGTATGACATTAGCTTATATTTTTGGTAGTGAGCCTAGTCTTTAAAGGCTGAGCTGAAATTTTCAAAATTCTCCTGCCGTGAGATTTTGTAAGAATTAATAAAAAACATTTTTTAAAGCAGTCATGTGACCGTGAATGTTTGTTTCTTCAAAACTCCTTTGTTGCAATTCCCAGTGTGTTGGTTTTAAGAGGTGGGACTTTTGAGAGGATAGGGTTCCTGTCTGTATTGGTTTTGTATTGCTCTGACCAAAACACCAGACAGAAGGTAGGAAAGGTGTGTGTGGCAGAGAGTTCTCAAGGTTTCAGAGATACCCGTCCAGTTTCTTGACCTCAGGAGCTTCTTGTTGTGTAACAGTTTCCTCCAAGACTGAAACATTCAATCCTGCATGGAGAATCTGAAATCAAAAGGGAAACAAGTCAAAATGGCTTTCAGGAAGTTCCTGAAACTGGCAGGATTCACTAAGTCTCTCTCCCCCAGTGTAAACAATAAAGTTGGATTGGAGTCACTTTCAGAGAAGCCAAACTGTAAGGAAGAATCTAAGACCAGACCAGCAGCCGGGAAGAGTTTTAGAGAAACCAAGTCACTCGGAAAGGACACTCTC
Source organism: Mus minutoides (assembly GCA_902729485.2). NCBI lineage: Eukaryota > Metazoa > Chordata > Mammalia > Rodentia > Muridae > Mus > Mus minutoides. Next base: position 5,798,180 of record LR749490.1, read on the forward strand.
TAGCCTGTTGAGTTGCTTGTGGGTTGTTCAGTGTAACCCTGGTTCCCAGATTTTGTGAGCTGTCACCCATGCAGGAATAAGCTTTTGTGATGCAGCTGTCTTTTGTGCCATGCTTAAAGTGCCCTTAGTATGGTATACCTGGAGGGTAAAATGGGTCAAAGGGCCAGGCATTTGAAGGTAATACCGGCCTCTGGTTCCAATATGCACTCTCTGCTTCCTGGTTCATTCTATATGAAAAGCCAGCAGGCTCCTACTCCCAATTCCCTTCCTTCCTTCCTTGCCACTCTGGGCAGAAGCCTTGATAAAACTGTTCTGTAAGTTGTTTCTGTCAGGTATTTTGGTCTTGGTGGCACAAAATGACATGGCGTTGGGGGTCCCTCAGAGATTCACCATGAATGTGAATGAGGTCTTTATTTAGATCCTGGCACCAGGCACCTGGCATCAGGACTGCATCTGAGAGCACTCCCGAGATGCAGCACCTAGTCATATCAGCCCAGGGCTTATCAACATAAAACCCAGCTACAATTCAGGGATGAACTAGCTTATATGCTGTCCTTTTGTAAGCAGGCCTTGGTTTTTTTAACAGATGTTTACAGACCCCCTTGGTTATCTTGAGCAAGGAAGCAGTTTTTGCAAAAGCAGAAATAACAATCCTATGTCCTATTATCTTGCAAGAGCAGCAAAATTTTTAAAAATCAGTTAATTTAAGAATAGTCTTCACGCCAGGTGTGGTGATGCATGCCTTTAGTCCTAGCACTTAAGAGGCAGAGGCAGGCAAATTTCTGAGTTCAAGGCCAGCCTGGTCTATAAAATGAGTTCCAGGACAGCCAGGGCTACACAGAGAAACCCTGTCTCGAAATAAACAAACAAAGAAACAAACAAAAAATAGTCTTCAATGTCTGGGGAAAAGGGAAGTGGGCTGCTATAATACAGCCTTTGTAAGCTGGAGGCTTACATGCTGGAAGTAATTTTTGGGGTTTTTGGCCTCTCAAGCTTAGTAAGTTTAAACTTTAAATGTAATGTTAACCATTACAACACATAACCAACAAACTCACCACAGAGGCTCCTTCTGCTGAATAAAGGTACCAGCCAGCACCATAAAAGACGTGGATATGCGTCACACAAGCTGCTGACACCATGATATGTCACTTCCCAGTGTCTAAAACTACTGGCAACTTGACTTGGATTAAAATCACCCATTAAACAGCCCTCTAGAAATGTCTGTGAGGTTTACCTGAGGGGAGAAGTCCCACAATGCCTGTGGGTATCTCCATCTGGTAGGCTGGAGTCCTGGACTGAACACCAAAAAAGAAATGAAGAAGTGGCAGTATTCATCTCTGTCTCCTTCATAACCAGATACAATATGGCCAGCTGTCTAATGCTTCTGCCATCCTAGGTAGAGAGGCTATGGCCCCAAAGCTTTGCCTTCCGTGAGCTAAATAAACCTTCCCTTCTTAAAAATGCCTTTGTCAGGTGTTTTGTCACAGCAAAGGGACAAGCAGAAAATACAGTCTAGACACACCACACTGCTGAGAAGGCCTGACTGATTTTGGGAAGCCTGTGTGACCAATGTCCAGACCCTCCCTACCAGGCCACAGGACTATGCAGGAACAAAAAGTCTGTGATTAACAAAACCTGTGTGGACTGAGATGGCCCAGTCTCATTGGTCAGATGAAGATACCAACCCTTCTGAAGGGAAAGAGGAGGTTCAGTATTAGGACCAAGATTACCCAATTCCTGCACCATCTACCCCTCATCTTCCCTCACTCTGCCTTACTGTCTCCTCCCCAAAGAAGGAACTGTTTCTGGGGAATTGACAGAAATTTTGAGAGTGTTTTGTTTTCCACAGAAGCCATGATTTCCTCGTTATTTAGAACAAGAAAGGTCCAAGTACCATCCTTCATAGGTGACAGGTGTTGACACTAACTACAACTCAAGCCTGAATCTGGAACTGTAAAGGACATAATGAGGAAGCTGGTGCCCAGCTATGAGTTAGTTGACAGAAGCATCAGTAGGAGCTGAAGGTATAACATTTTAGGAGAACAGCTTGGGGGCTGGAGAGATGGCTCACTGGTTAAGAGCACTTGTTGCTATTGCAGATGACGCATAGTCAGGTCTTAACACCCACATCGTAGCTCAGAAACACCCTTAACTCTAGTTCCAGGGGATGATCTGATGTCCTCTTCAGACACTGGAGAGGATTTCTGTAGCAAGCATCCAAACCACAATGTGTGGCTGCTGGGTCAAGTGGGGGCTGACAGAAAGCTCTCTACTTTGTATATCTTCAGAAAGCAGGTGAAAAGAAGAGAAAAGCTGTGGACACATCACCCCTTCCTAGAATTAAGAACAAAGCACACATTGAAAGAGTTAAAGGGAGCATTTGTGCAGCTCAATCCAAAGGATGGACCCAACGACTGCGGCTGCCAGGGATCCATCCCACAATCAGTCACCAAACATAGACACTATATCATATGCCAGCAAGATGGTGCTGAAAGGGCCCGGATATAGCGGTCTCCGGGGAAAATATACCAATCCCTGGCAAACATGGAGGTGGAAGCTCACGGTCAGCTTTTAGATGGAACACAGGGTTCCCAAGGAAGAAGNGCCTAGTTGGCCATCAGTGGGAAGAGAGGCCCCTTGGTCATGCAGACTTTATATGCCCCAATACAGGGGAACGCCGGGGCCAGGGGGTGGGAGCGGGTGGGTAGGGTAGCAGGGCCGGGAGGGGGGAGGATATAGGGAACTTTCTGGATAACACTTGAAATGTAAATGAAGAAAATATCTAATAAAAGTTGAAAAAAAATTAAAAAAAAAAAAAAAAAAAAAAAAAAAAAAAAAAAAAAAAAAAAAAAAAAAAAAAAAAAAGAAGAGAAAAGCTGAACAGGTTCTGCGGCCCATGAGAAGGACCAGGTCACTAAGTCGTATGCAGATTTGGGAAAGCAACTGTCAGAGTCTTGTGCGAGAGGTGCCAACATTTTCTGGAAGGGATGGTCTGAAATGATAGCAGGAGCCCCTGTGTACCCAAGATGAAAGCATTCTCATTCCAAACATCTGGCCTGCACTGCAAACACAGGAGCCCAGTATAGAGTCAAACAACAAGACTGTAACTCTGGTTTGGATAAAAATCTATGTGATACCCTAAGCTACTGATAAGGGGATTAGCTCCTCAGCCCTTCTTCCTGTGAGTGAAGGATAACAGCCTGCTCTGCAGGGTCCTAAACTCCATCTGTATCCTAACATCCCCAGGCTCCACAGTTCTACCTTACATGCTTAAGCTTACACAGGTATGCAGAAAGCTCAGGGTCAGGATGCTGAGCCCAAATTTCCAATGCATTAACAACTTAATTCAATAATTTAAATCAAGTAAACCAGGCATAGTGGCTCACACCTTTAATCCTAGCATTTGTGAGATCCTAGCAGGCGGGTATCTATGAGTTTGAGGGCAGCCTGGTCTATACAGAGCACTTCCAAGACATCCAGGTTGCATAGAAAAACCTTAAAAAAAAAATCTCAGCTGGGCATGGTGGCGCATGCCTTTAATCCCAGCACTTGGGAGGCAGAGGCAGGCGGATTTCTGAGTTCGAGGCCAGTCTGGTCTACAGAGTGAGTTCCAGGACAGCCAGGGCTATACAGAGAAACCCTGTCTCGAAAAAACAACAACAACAACAACAACAACAACAACAACAACAACAACTCAATAGCTATAGTAGCAAGAATAGAAGCTAACTCTATTGAGATTCTAAATCAAACACTGTTGTCAGAGATTTGCAGTTAATTTCATAATCCTTTGAGAATCTCCTAGAGAACTTCCTCAAGCAGCCAGCAAGTAGGCAGAACTGCAACAAGATGAAATGGATGAAACATTCTGGACCTGAGGTGCGTGGCCCAGCAGGACCTTGTGAGGCTGAAGTTACCACGTCCATTTCACAAATGAAGCAGCTGAAGCCTGAGAAGGTCAAGAGTTTATCTGAGGTCACAGATTCCCTGTAGCCGGGAACATCCAGCTCATCCACTTGAGTTATCCATCAGATGTACCTCACTGCACTGGCTTAGGAGGCCAGCAGTCCCTCTGTCCTCCATACCTGCTGTACAATTGGCATCCTCAGCCTGCAGAATCCCTGTTAGTTGTTTCTGTTTCAATTTTCCAGGTAGTTATACTGTTAGGTCCAGGCAGGAAGCTGAGAAAACTCACTTCAGAGACAGAAGCTTTAAAACAAAAGCTATATATTCTGAGTACTCAGGGAGGAGGCCACTTCGGGATCTGAGCCATGTCACCAAGGAGAAGCTGTATTGCATCATTAAAGGGCAAAACTGAAAAAAAAAACAACAGGAGCTTGGGTGAGCTGCAAAGTCATACAACCATATTTTGATATTAAGGATTAAGCAAGGGAGTGTTTGTGGAAGACTGGACCTGCTCCAGGACACCTGGCTTCAGGCCTTTAATGCATCCTTCTAGACAGTTGATCCAGAATCCAAGGTCCTTAAGTAATCTTCTTAGACATTTGGTCCAGAGTTCAGGTGGCGGGAGCAGAGGAGCAGGTTAGCTACATACAGTTAATGAGAACTTGGTAGGCATTGGATATATATTTCTACAATCCAGTCACCTTGATTAAGATAACAGCAAGTTTTACATTCTTTTACCAGTTTAACAGACAATTAAGGGAACATTTGGAGGGGCAGGCTAGGAACAGGTCCCTAGCCTGGGAATGTGAACTTGGTTTGACCCTGTTAGAATCAAAAATGGAAGTCTTGCCTTTGAGACGGCTGGGGGCTGGCAGCTCTCTTCTTATAATACCCTTCCCTGAGAAATGAGGTTTGCCCAGTGACAAACCCTATTGATCTCAAAGGAGCTTCCATTTCCAACAATGACTCTTGGACCATTCCATGCATCTTTACCACCAGATTCCCCACCAGATGACTACAGACACAACCCAGTGACAGTCAGTCTGCATCTAGCACTACTGGCTGGCTCTGTGCTTAGCCTTACTGTCTGTCACCTCCTACCATCTTCACAAGCTCAGAGAAAGAAGGCATGGTTGTTTCTATCTTACAGGTTAAACTCTGAAAAATATGGGTCAATCCAAAGAATTGAAATTTTTTTAAAAAAGAAAGAAATAGAAAACAGGGTTTAATAGTTTTCTTAAGGTTTTATAATGAGAGAGGGAGACTAGAAACCAACCTTACACCAGGCCTGGAGGCTCTAAACTACTCATGCTTTGCCACAGCCACTAGGCATGGTTGAATTCCAAGTCCATGTCTGTCACATGCAGATGACCTAGTGTCTTAGTTACTGTTCTGCTATGAAGAGACATCATGACTAAGGCAACTTATAAAAGGAAACATTTGATAAAGTTGCTTACAGTTTCAGAGAATTAGTCCTCTGATCATCCTGGTGCGAAACGTGATGGCAAGCAGAATGGCCTGGAGCTGGAGCAGTAGATAAGTGCTCACATCTGACCTACAATAGACTGATCCTGGAATTGGTTTTTGAAACTTCAAAGCCCATCCCCAGTGACATACCTCTCCAATAGTGAGACACCCACTCCAACAAGGCCACACATCCTAATCCTTCCTAAATAGTCCACCAGTTGGGAACCAGACATTTAATTATATTGGTCTATGGGAGCATTCTCATTCAAACCACCACAGGTAGGCAGACAAATACTAGAAAGAGCTCAGAGCAGAGAATGTACTTATGTGAAACCATAAGCCAAGTAGGGTGTTACTCAGGTACCTATTGGTAATGGGGAGATATGTGTCCTTCTCTTTCCACAAGGCCCTTCCTAGAGATCACTTCCTGTAGAAGACCACAGCATCCATCATCAATGAACCGATTCTTTTCCTTTGTACAGTCATCTGTCATATGAGCTCTATGCCCAACACTCTTTCCAGTAGAGAAAGCCAGATGCCAACATGTGCGTCATTCCCACAGCAAAGCTATGGCAAGTTCAAGACCTTTTTATTTATAAGCAATTAATAAGCCAAGCCACTTTCATGTGTCCTGGATGGGTTGCAGCCTATGCAGAGTCAATTCTGGTCTGTTTCAAGTACTTGGTCCTATGGAAAAGTGCTTGGAGAAGAAGAGAAGCAGTTTTCTGAATTTGCTCCCAAGACATCACATCAGTTTGGTTCTGACTCTTCAAAATCATATCTCTGATTATTCATATCTTCATTCACACAAAAGAGACAAAGCAGAAATGCTAATGAGATTGGAATGCTTGTAGCCCCTTGTAGCCAATGCCCATAGGCCTTGATACAGGTCTTCAAGTACTGATCACCAAAGTTTATCAGCAAGGACTTTTTCAACTTACATTAAATTTAAAAAAAATCCCTTTGCTTTCCTATCCCTGTTCAAGTTCATATCCCTGACACCCTACCATTTTGTCAAAAGCTAGACACTGTGCTTGGACCCTCAGTACAGCCCTTAAGGCTGTGGAAAAGACCCCTTAAAAACATAAGTTCAAAAATTCAACTTTTCAACTATGCAAAAATATAAGTATGCAATATGAATTGTATAACGGGTTTCACAGATCTAAAGGAATAGAGGTAGCTACACTGTGAGCCAACTTATCAGAACGATACTAAGGAAGGAGATAAAGATCACAGGAGATCTCACTCAGCTAAGATTTTGTTGATGCTTACAAAGGCAAATTCCTCAGTTAAGGGTTGGCCTGGGACAGAGCAAAGTTAGGCCCAGGTGTGGTAGAAATGGTAATTTCAGGACAGGATCCCACCCAGCTAGTTTATTGTCTGTTCTTAACAGAGACAGGCAGGTCTCTAAATACTTTTGCAATGTTAAGGAAAAAAAATGTATGCATGGTGTCTCTTTAAGACTCAAAGGGCTGGGCCACAGGATGCTGATTCATAGGATAATCAGAAGGAAATCTGGAGTAAATGACTGGACTGATATGTAAAATAAAAGACTGGGCTTATGATCAACATGGATGAGCTATCCAGCGAATTTTTTTAGAATAGCAAGAAAGAATTGTTTGAAGAACTATCTCAAGCAAAAGATAGAGATAGCCATCTGGAGATCCCCTTAAGAGACCAGATCAGCTTGATCCATTCTTATTTCCTTGTACAAAGCTCAAGTCTAAGTGGATCAAAGACCTACACATAAAACCAGAGACACTGAAATTTATAGAGGAGGAAGTGGGGGAAAGCATTGAAGATATGGCACAGGGGGAAATTTCCTAATCAGAACAGCAATGGCTTGTGCTATAAGATCAAGAATTGACAAATGGGACCTTATAAAATTGCAAAGCTTCTGTAAGGCAAAAGACACTATCAATAAGACAAAAAGGCCACCAACAGATTGGGAAAGAATTTTTATCAATCCTAAATCGGGAACTAATATCCAATATATACAAAGAGCTCAAGAAGCTGGACTCCAGAAAATCAAATAACCCCATTAAAAATGGAATACAGAGCTAAACAAAGAATTCTCAACTCAGGAATACCGAATGGCTGAGAAGCACCTCAAAAAATGTTCAACTTCCTTAATCATCAGGGAAATGCAAATCAAAACAACCCTGAGATTCCACCTCACACCAGTCAGAATGGCTAAGATCAAAAATTCAGGTGACAGCAGATGCTGGCGAGGATGTGAAGAAAAAGGAACAGTCCTCTATTGCTGGTGGGATTGCAAGCTTGTACAACCACTCTGGAAGTCAGTCTGGCGGTTCCTCAGACAATTGGACATAGTACTACTGGAAGATCCAGTAATACCACTCCTGGGCATTTACCCAAAAGATATTCCAACTGCTAATAAGAACACATGCTCCACTATGTTCATAGCAGCCTTATTTATAACAGCCAGAAGCTGGAAAGAACCCAGATGTCCCTCAACAGAGGAATGGATATAGAAAATGTGGTACATTTACACAATGGAGTAATACTCTGCTATTAAAAACAATGAAGTTATGAAATTCTTGGGCAAATGGATGTATCTGGAGGATATCATCCTTAGTGAGGTAACACAATCACAAAAGAAATCACTAGATATGCACTCACTGATAAATGGTTATTAACCCAAAATCTTAGAATACCCAAGATACAATTTGCAAAACACAAGAAAATCAAGAAGGAAGACCAGCATGTGGATACTTCATTCCTCCTTAGAATAGGGAACAAAATACCCATGAAAGGAGTTACAGAGACAAAGTTTGGAGCTAAGACGAAGGGATGGACTATCCAGAGACTATCCCACCAGGTGATCCATACCATAATCAGTCACCAAACCCAGACACTATTGCATAGGACAGCAAGAGTTTGCTGAAGGGACCCTGATATAACTGTCTTGTATGAGGCTATGCCAGTGCCTGGCAAATACAGAAGTGGATGCTCATAGTCATCTACATGATGGAACACAGGTCCCCCAATGGAGAAGCTTGAGACAGTACCCCAGGAGCTGAAGGGGTCTGCAACCCTATAAGAAGAACAACAATATGAACTAACCAGAACCCCCAGAGCTCGTGTCTCTAGCTGCCTATGTAGCAGAAGATGGCATAGTCAGCCATCATCAGGAAAGGAGGCCCCTTGGTATTGCAAACTTTATATGCCCCAATACAGGGGAACACCAGGGCCAAGAAGTAGGAGTGGGTGGGTAGGGGAGAAGGGCGGGGGGGGGGGGGAAGGTAGGAAACTTTCAGGATAGCATTTGAAATGTAAAATAAGAAAATATCTAATTAAAAAAAGTTTTAAAAAAAAGCAGATCAGAGAGATAGAAAGCAGAACTGAGAGAAAGCAAGCTGAAAAGCTGTATTGAGCAGAGCATAGACTGCCAGCTTTAACCCAGGATTTGACCTTGACTACTTTGTTTTCACCATGCCTAGACACCCCTGCTCTCAGAAGCCCTCATCAAGCCAAGACTTGTCACTGGCAACTCTGTATCACAGAATCCAAGTCATGAAGAATTGTTTTTAATGTAGTGCCTTGCTATGGAGCCCAAGCTGCCCTGGGACCAGAAATCCTCCTGCTTCTTCATCCTAAGTGTTGGGATAACAGGTTAGACACCCCATAGGCCATCCAAGTCATAAGCATTTTGATTTCACTCCACTTGAGAAACTGGGGTATTGTTCAGACTTGTTGTACCAAAAAGTAAGAAGTAATTTGAGAGGACCTTCTAGAAAGCAGGTCTGACTGTCTCAATGTTGCAAGAAACCAGAAAACACACACACACACACACACACACACACACACACATCTGCAGGCTTCCTCTTCTCCTTTCATTGTATAGATGATTTCCCCAAAGTATTTTTAAGCTGGAGAGATTTCCTAGAAGCTGGAAGGAAAAAAAAAATCACAAACAAAACTGCTCACGGCAGGAGGTCCATGTTATTGGCAGAAAGCCAGAAACCCAGGTTTTGGTAACTAGCTTGGTAATGAGTCTCTTACATGCAAATTGGCTCATTATTATCCATTTTTTTCAGCTCTCACTGAGTCCTGATCTGTTCCCTGCTTTGGCTCAGGTGAGAGCATGAGGCACCAAGGGGCGACCAGATCCACCTTCAATGCCAGATGCCCAAGACGTTACCTAGGCAGGAGGAGGGGAATGAGGATGGCTGCATCCATGCCATTAGAGCTTTGGGTTGAATGCTGAGAGTGGAGAGATGTTAAAGAGATTTGTAATGAAGTGTTATAAAAACAGAGTTTGATTGAAAGAGCTTTCATGTCATGCAAATGAACACTCTGTCCCATGATTCATGGCTATCAGGAGAACTAAATTTGTACAGCCCAGAGGAGAAATGACTAATGGGAGGCATAATAATTGTCGATTTGTACCTGCAAAGAATTAATCAGGAGGCTCAGAGAGGCCACTTGGCGGCCACTACACGGGTATGGCTGGGGTAGGCAGTGTGAAAGGAGCTGGGGAAATTAAGCTAAACAGCAGGAAGGGTTTTACTGACCCCCGAAGTCTCTGAGAAGGTGGGGTCACTTCTACAGCAGAATACAGGTGGAAAATTAGCTTCACCTGTATGAAGGCAACCTAGGGAGTGGAGCTCTTTACAGAAATCTGTGAATCTAATGATGTAGAGAAGCAATTGCCCACCCTGGTGCACATCAGGCGGCTCAAGGAGACTTCCCCATTATGTTCAGACAAAATTTCCTTGACTGATTGAATTGAACCCAAGACATCCCCATTTCCTACCTAATGTGGGAGTCTGAACCATTCTTCTTCATGGTCAGCGTGGGGGTTAGTCTCCATTAACAACTTGACTGGATTGGGAATCATCTTGGAAGTGGCCTTCTGGGTGTGTGCATCTCCAGATAGAGTTAACTAAAGAGGGAAAACTCACCTCCTCAGCTGGTGGCCCCTCAGCTGAATGCAGTGGGGAAAAGAATAAGTCAGATGAGTTTCAGAAACTCTCTCTGCTTTTGGTCCCACATGATGTGAGCCTCATGCTTCAGCCACCAGAGCTGAACCATTCCAACCACCAAACTGTCCCTGTCACGTTCCATTCCCAAGTTGTAAACAAACTCCCTTCCTTAAATTGCTTGGAGCAGGGTTGGGGGAGGGGATAGGGGACTTTTGGGATAGCATTTGAAATGTAAATGAAGAAAACACCTAATAAAAAATTGGAAAAAGTTTTTAAAAAATTGCTTCTTTTCAGGTATTTGATCTTGCAGTTAAAAAAAATGTAAAAAACAGAGCAAGTATTTTTTGAGCACCTATTATATGTCAACCTCTTGTATTTGTGACCTAGGGGAATAGGTTTGGCAGATTTCCAGGAGAGTCGTGCTCCAAGGCCAACTTCACTCAGGCAGCAAGCAGTACAGTTCAGATTTTGCAAGGAGGGCCACTAACAAATCAGCTTACTTTCTTGTAAGGAATGAACAGTTACTCAACATTGGATTGAAACCAGAGAGGATTCTGGGGGTTCAGAACTCTCATTCCTCCTGATACCTCTCAGCTCAATAGCTACAAACTCGCAAAATGTTTCTCCTGCTCAGTAATGTTTCAGATTGATGTAAAGATTGAGAGCCATACAAATCCAGATCGCCAATGTTTCCTGAGAAACAAGTGAGCTAACTCTGCCAGGTCTTGGTCTTGGTCTTCCTATGAAAGCAGACTACCATAACCGTCAGACTGCCAGAAACACGGTTGTGTTGGCCACAGTCTCCACTGCTCCCTTTTGGGTTACTGTTAAACTATTTCCTTCTCTTGTTTTCTAAGCTCAGATTCTAAAGGAAATGAAGGCTATTTTTTTTTCTTCTGCCAGAAGTGCAAAGTGGCTAGCCTGTATTCACTTAGAAATGATTCTCACCAAGGTTTTCATGTGGTGAATATTCTCAATAAGCAGTTTTTTAGAAACCATTTCTGTCCTTTGAAAACCCACACTCAAAGGATGCAACTTCCATCCCCGGGTGAGCATGTTTACCACCTCCTAAAATCTCTCACTCAACTGGTTTCTCCTGTGGCCAAAGCCACAGGACAGTGAGAACCTCATCTGGTAGTGCGGACTGTGCTCTCAACCCAAGTTGTGTTCACTGCATCTATCCCATACTTTCCCCAAGTTGATTTCAAACCTGTATTTCTAACAAGTGACTCCTACACACACACACACACACACACACACACACACAAACACACTCAAGCCTATTTGAAGAAAGAAAGGACCAGTGCAGTAATGAAGCACAGGAGCTGCCAGCAGCAGCAGAGATGACAATGGTCTCTATTCTTGAGCTGAAAGCAATTGGAAGGTGGGGTGAGGCATAGGCAGGCTGCTGGCCAGCATGCAGTAAGGCAGTGTAGAGGTAGGGATGGAGGGCAAAGTGTGTGAAGTAAAAGGATGAAGCATTAATTGATGGTATCTGCTGAGGAATAGCATCAGAAGAAGGAGGGGTATATTCTGTCCAGGTTTACATTCTCCAGTAATCCAGCAGATGACATGTCTCTCACAAAATGAGCTTTTTCTGGAAGACCTAGCTAATGATGAGAGTATGGTATTGGAGTTATATGGTCTTTATGCCTTTTAGTGTTTATTTTATAAAATTAGAGGTGCCAGTATTTGGTGTGTCAAAGTTTACAATTGTCTTTTAATTAATTGATTACTTAATTAATTTTATACTTCATATTTTATCCCCCGCCCCCGTCCACCCTCCTACTGTTCCACATCCCATACCTCCTCCCTACCCCCCTGTCTCCATGTGGATGTGTCCACCCTACCATGCCACCTGGCCTCTAAACTCTCTGGGGCCTCCAGTCTCTTGAGGATTAGGTGCATCATCTCTGAAAGAACACAGACCTGACAGTCCTCTGCTGTATGTGTGTTGGGGGGGGGGGGCTCATATCAGCTGGTGTATGCTGCCTGTTTGATGGTCCAGTGTTTGAGAGATCTAGGGGGTCCAGATTAGTTGAGACTGCTGGTCCTCCTACAGGGTCACCCTCCTCCTCAGCTTCTTTCAGTCTTTCCCTAATTCAACAACAGGGATCAGCTGCTTCGGTCCATTGGTTGGGTGCAACTATCTGCCTCTGACTCTTTCAACTGCTTGTTGGGTCTTCTGGAGTGCGGTCATGCTATGTCCCTTTTTGTGACTGTTCCATAGCCTTAGCAACAGTGTCAGGCCTTCAGACCAACCATGAGCTGAATCACTCTTTGGGCCTGTCACTGGACCTTCTTTTTCTCAGGCTCCTCTCCATTTCCCTCCCTGTAATTCTTTCAGACAGGAACAATTATGGGTCAGAGATGTGACTGTGGGATGACCCCCCCCCTCGATCATTTGATGCCCTGTCTTCCTGCTGGAGGTGGGCTCTATAAGTTTCCTCTCCCTACTGTGGGGCATTTCATCTAAAGTCTCTCCCTTTGAGTCCTGAGAGTCTTTCACCTCCCAGGTCTCTGGTGCATTCTGGAAGGTTTCCCCAACTTCCTACCTCCTAAGGTTGCCTGTTTCCATTATTTCTGCTGACCCTCAGGGCTTCAGTCCTTTTCCCTCACCCAAAACCAGATCAGGTTCCTCTTTCTCCCCCCACTCCCTCCCCATCCACTTTCCCTCCCAGGTCCCTCCCTCCCTCCCCACTTGTGATTGCTTTCTTCTCCCTCCCAACTGGGACTGAGGTGTCCTCACTTAAGTACTTCAGCTTGTTGACCATTTTGAGTTCTGTGGACTGTATCTTGGGTATTCTGTATTTTTTTTAAAGCTTATTAGTGAGTACATACCATGCATGTCCTTTTGAGTCTGAGTTATATCACACAGGATAATATTTTCTAGTTCCATCCATATTCCTGCAAAACTCAGGATGTCCTCATTCTTAATAGTTGAGTAGTATTTAGTTGTGTAAATGAACCACACTTTCTGTATCCATTCTTCTGTCCTGGGTCATCTAGGTTGTTTCCCCGCTTCTGGCTATCACAAACAAGGCTGCTATGGACATAGTGGAACAAGTGCCACTGTGGCATGGTGAGGCATCTTTTGGGTATATTCCCCCAAGAGTGGTATTGCTGGTTCTTCAGGTAGATCTATTTCCAATTTTCTGAGGAACCTCCAGATTGATTTCCATAGTGGTTGTACCAGTTTACAATCCCACCAGCAATGGAAGAATGTTCCTCTTTCTCCACATCCTCTCCAACATATGTTATCACCTGAGGTTTTGATCTTAGCCAATCTGATTGGTGTACAGTGGAACTTCAAGGTCGTTTTGATTTGCATTTCTCCGATCACTAAGGACTTTGAATGTTTCTGTAGGTGCTTCTCAGCCATTTGAGATTCCTCAGTTCTGAAATCTTGGTTTAGTTCTATACCCCATATTTTGATTAGGTTGTTTCGTTTTTTGGTAATTAGCTTCTTGAGTTCTTTATATATTTTTGATATTAACCCTCTATCAGATGTGAAGTTAGTAAAGATTTTTTTTTCCAATCTGTAGGTTGCTGATTTGTCTTACTGACTATGTCCTTTGCCTTACAGAAGCTTTCCAGTTTCATGGGGTCCCATTTATCAATTCTTAATCTTAGAGCATGAGCCATTTGTAGAACCCATTTTTATCTTTTCTAATTACTCTTGCCTTGAAGTTTACTTTCTCTGATAGAAGGATAGCTACATCTGCTTGTTTACAGTTTCCATTTGCTTAGTAGTTTAATTTCCATCCATTGACATTGAGTTTGGGGGTATCTTGGCTGGCTAAGTGTATTTCTTAGAGACGGCATATAGTACAGTTGGTTCTAGTTTTTTAGTTAACATCTTTTTAGATGTAAGCTGAAGCTCACCTTGGGTTATTATAGAAATAGGTTTACAATTTTCTATAAATTTGTTAGTGGATGTTCTGTTTTGGTGAATTGTTGGTATTTCTTTTCTTTTCCTTTTCCTGTTCCTGTATTTGTTTTGTTTGGTTTTTGTTTGGTTGGTTGGTTAGTTTTGCCTTTTGTTTTTTGAGACTGGGTTTCTCTGTTTAGCCCTGACTCTCCAGGAACTCACTTTGATGTTCAGGCTCATCTTGTACCCACAGAGATCCACTTGCCTCTGCTTCTTGAGGGCTGGGACAACACCAGGGTTCCTATATTAGTTTTAAGGTTTGCTGTGCTGGACATGTTTGTTTCTTTCCTGAGTCTCGTTTATCTGTTGTTCGTGGAGTGTATGTGTTCATGGACTTACATGAAACAGGCTCCTTCACTTCATCCTCCCAGTAAAGTAAGAACCCCAGTGCTGGCTTGCCTCTCCTCAATTGCCTTGTGTTGATCTTGAAATTTCCTTATTTCTCCATCAGTTTTGAAAGATATCTTTTCTGGGTATATAGCATTTTTGGTTCACAGCTGTTTACCTTCAGAACTTAAAATATTTTATTCCATGCTATTTCGGATTTTTATGTTTGCTGATGAAAAGTCTGGGGTAATTCTGACAGCTCCAATTGTATGTGAGCTGTTTCCTCCTGCTACTTTTAGAATCATCTCTTTACCTTGTGTTTTTGACATCCTGACCGTAGTATGTCGATAGTTCCATCTCTTGCACTATCTATTTGGAGCTCTCTGTGCCTCTTGTGTTTGAAAGTCATCTTTCTGTAAATTTAGTAAGGTTTGCTCTCTAATGTCATTCGCCTACCTATACCATTTGATTTATCTCTCCTCCTCTTTCTATACCAGGAATCCTCAGGCTTGCTCTTCTGAGTATATCCCAGACATCTTGGACATATCCTTTATACTCTTTATCTTTCGTAGTACTTTTTCAATTTTGCTCTTCATCCCTGAATTTCATTATTCCTTGTGGGCTTGTCTGTTAATGATCGTATTTGTTGCATTATTTACATAATTGTCCATCTTCTTCATTTCCGGTATTTCTGTTTGGTTCTTTTTTCAATGTTTCAATCTCCTTGCTAAAGTTTTTCTCCATATTTTGGACTTGTGTCTCTGATTTATTAACTGTTCATTTCAGTTTGAAAACTGTCTTATTTTTGAATAGATTTCCTTTATTTGTGTATATGTCTGCTTGAATCTATATGGTCATCAATTCTTTAATAAGTAAGGCTGTATTTTTTCTCAGACATTTTAGCTATTTCTGTAGTTTTAGAGTCCATTATAGAGGAGTTGATAGGCTAGTAGGTAGGGACAAAATACCCACAGGAGCTGGTTGTGTTGTGGTACTTGTGTTTCTTTTTTCTTTTTTTTTTTAAGATTTATTTTATTTATTATATGTAAGTACACTGTAGCTGTCTTCAGACACTCCAGAAGAGGGCACCAGATCTCGTTACGGATGGTTGTGAGCCACCATGTGGATGCTGGAATTTGAACTTATCACCTTTGAAAGAGCAGTCGGGTGCTCTTACCCGCTGAGCCAACTCACCAGCCCAAGTACTTGTGTTTCTTTGTCATGGTTTGTCCATCTGCTCAAGTGAGCTGTCTTTCAGTTTCTACTTTCCCTTCTTCTGAGACCACTGGGATGTTTTAGTCTCTGTGACGTTTCCTAAAGGGATATTTCCATGAAGTTCACTTTCAGGGGCTGATGAAACTTGATTGTGTTTGTCAAATTACTGAGGTGATCCTGTCTTGGCTATGTGCCAACTGTTTTCTAACAGTATGCTGCACACTAAACCCAAGGAAACCAGATGGAGTTAAAAACCTCGGATACCCCTTGGATTCTGTGAACCTGCTAGGGGCAGGTTACCAAACACTGGACTCACTGGAATCTATGCACTATTTGAGGTTCTGGTGAAACTGAGAGACTTGAATGAGTAGTGCTTTCCTGTCCTGGAGGAACAGGCATTTTTTGAGAGCACTCAGCTTCTCCTGTGAGTGGTGTGAGTGCTAGAATCTGGCCTCCTCCATTACACACAGTTAAGAGCAAGTGCTCTTAACTGCTGACCCATCGTTCCAGTCTCTACTTGCTTGTTTTGAAACAGGGTACCTGCAGCATTCCAGGTCATCATTTTCACAATGTGTGTTAGATGTCTATTATTGAAAAAAAATGCCTGAGATAAATGGTTGGGAGGAGGAAGAACTGATGTGGTTGAAAGGTTCAGAGGGTTCAGTCCATGCTCAGCCAATTCAGATACTTCTGACCTGTGATGAGGCATAAGGACACAGTGGCAAGGGGTCATGTATGACACACACACACACAAAAGCCACCTCGTGATGGCAGCCAGGAAGCAGGAATAGAAAGAGAGAAATAGAAAGAAACTAGAACAAGATAGAGCTTTCAAAGACACACTCAGTGACTTACTTCCTCCAATTGGGCTCTACCTCTTCAAGGTTCCACAACCTCTTGATCATGGCATATGTTATGAATTCAACAGGAATCAATCCATTCACAGAGTCAGTGCCATCATGATAAAAAGCTCTTCTTAATAGCACCAGCTGCTGGTGACCAAGCCTTCAACATTAGCCTTTGGGGCATTCCATATCCAATCAAAGTTCATGTGATCTGATGATTCTTGTTCTATGGGTGCTAATCTCCACATTGGTACTCAGGTAGAGTAAGTATATATGTGGCTACTATTGCTCAGATCTTGTCTAGTTTATGGCTGATGAATCTAGATTCATGGGCAAAAAAAATAGCTGCTCTGTACAGGACAGAGAGACTCACAGTATCTGGGGATGTGGGAAGTAGTTTGGGCAGGCCCTGTAAAGACACACACACACACACACACACACACACACACACACACACAGCCTCTGTGAATTTATTCAGTGCAGTTCTACATGCTGCTTTTGAAATTGAAGTCACCTTCCTTGTCTAAGAAGCTGTCTGAAAAGCCCAAGAAGCCAGAAAAAGTAGTCCCCAAATAAGCAAGTCCTCCTGAGTATAGAGCCCTATGACACTGTACATCTGTCAATTCTGTATAGCCATCCCCCACAGAGCAGGCCTAATCACCACACATCCCAGTGGTAGAAAGGCATGGCAGGACAAAGGTCATAGCTTGCTACTAACACACAATACCATGGGATTTCAACTTTCTATGTCCTCACAGAAATCCTACTTGAAAATGGATTCTCATCTTCTTCTCACCCTTTACCTCTAGTAGTCAAACATAGGGCAAATGTATAGATTACAGGACATCTCATGGGACCTTATCCTTTCTGTGGCCAGCCCCTTTCACCTGCTAGATCTTGTGTCTGTTAGGTAGACTCGAGGTTTGTATTTGGAGAATTTTCTTTTGCCGACAGAGGTACACTAATAATTTTTCCTATTGCTTATTTTGTTCCACCCTTTTTAAATAAAGCCCAACATCCCTGAGCTGCAAAAACAAATTTTGGGCAATAATAGCAGGCAATTTACAGTGAGAGATGAATATAACAAAAAATAGTACAGTTCAGCAGGAGCTGGTGGGTAATATTTGTACTGGTATGTATGGCAGCATTGTCAAGGGGCTGTCAAGCCTCAACTGTATGCTGCCTCACCAGGAGGCCCCCTATAACTAGCTGAGGGCACTCAGTTCCCTAATTTCTCCTCTTCCCTGAGTTATTTATGACAGGGGAGGAGGGAAGGAACCCAAAATTCAATACTGTGAGTCACTTACAAGTAGGGGAATTTAGGCTGCCACACCAGCTCCCACTTGCCTCCGGGGCCTGCTTGACTGGCCTCAGACCTCTGATATCTGGGGCTAGTGTGACTCTGGCTTCCCATTCCTAAGGTTCCCCTGGCCAAGTAGCTCTGTCAAGTGTCTCCACCCTTTCTTGTTTCCACCTTTTTTTTTTTTTAGCATGCCTTGTTCAAGACAGCCTTCTTCCTCCTGTTGGAAAGGCTATGGTTCAAATCTGAGTAACATGACTATTACCTGCATTGCCGACCAGCTGTTTGAGCCTGGAGACCACATTTCCACTTATCCCTTGACAGGAACTACTGCATTTACCGAGGGTCACCTTTAGGCAAGGGTTTTGTGGGCAATCTTTACATAAGGCTCACAACCTCTGCCCTTGCAAAGACCAGAACTCATGAGAGAGAATGGGGGGGGGGAGAAGAAGAAGGAAGAGGAGGAGAAGGAGGAGGAGGAGGAGGAGGAAGAGGAGGAGGAGGAGGAGGAAGAGGAGGAGGAGGAAGAGGAGGAGGAGGAGGAGGGGGCTATTCCCACAGAACTGATCAACAAGAAAAGTGCAGGTTAGTCCACACAGTACCCAGCTTCACCTCCACACTACCCCTGCTATATTTTCGGTCTTAAATGTTCCCCATAGGTCCACATGCTGAATATTTGATCCTGATTTATTCATATTCTCCCCCTCCCCTCCCCTTTTCCCTCCCTCTGCTCTGCATTCCTCTCCTTCTTCCATCTCCACTCTCCCTTTTTCCTCTTCTGACCACCATAAAGTGAACACACCTTATGTTATCACTGCTATCCTTGCTGTGTGTGTCATCCATATTTTTCTACCTAGTTACAGGCCCATGACTCAAACAATAATCATGGGTTCATTTGAAACCTCTGAAATCAAGAACCAAATAAACCCATCTTCCTCATAAGTTGATTTCCCAGTTTTGGCAGAATGAAAAACTGACTAACAGAGACACCCCCCCCCATTGATTGCCATGAACTTGAACCATCAGAGGACCAATCCTAAGAACTTTCCAGTGTTTTATGTCAATCATCTGTGTTGTGGCACCCCCTTAACCCCACTCTTGTGCATGACAGCCACTCAGTAGAGACTCAGTAGAGGCTGAACTGTGCTACATTCCCAGAATTTTTTCAAGGTCTTCCTCTTACTACCTACTTGGAGGACAGCCTCTCACCCTTATGGTACACAAGAAACACCAACTCCTCTAAGAAGCTCTTCTCCACATGCCCTTTCACCAAAGGAAACTGATGCCCTATTTCTGTATCTGTGCTGCTCCAGCATTCGCCCCTCCAGCATTACCCTGACAGGATGCTATTCTCCTCTGGATCAGGAGCAGCCTGACTGAAGACAATCTGCTTGTATATCCTAGAACAGGGCCCAGGATATAGTGACTCCTCCATTTACACTAATCAGCAACTCAAAACTCCCAGTCAGGTCCGCTGAGGCTGGAGTGACGTCCCAAAGCTAGACCTCAACACTATGGAGGTAAAATGACTGCAATCTTTCTCTTCCCTCCTGAGCCTTCTCCAGTCTTCTTCCATCCTCTCCCTCCCCCGCTTAGCTTTCAGGGTGGGAACTTGAGAGTCAACAAAAAGGAAATCAAAATCTTAAGGGTGACAGCCTAGAAATGTTAAGCTTGAAAAATGCCTGGGGATTCAACTTCACAAACTTGGCAAAGGAGATGCAAATGTATATTTAAATTCAATGCAAAAATCATTGGAGACTTTTTTGCCTATACTTGTACCTGGTGAGGCTAGGTGTCCATAGATATGAGCCTGGCCTCTTCTGCTTTGCTTGCTCCATAATGTCTGTCTGGAGCTGAGCTTCATACAGAAGAAAGCCCACAATGAAGAGCCCCAAGAGAGGAGACCCCCCTGAAAATGTCTGAGAGATACTACTTAGTGTGAGGTTTTCTGGAGACAAGCCTGTGAGACACAAGCTTTCTGCAAGAAGGAGATGGCCCAGGATGTACGCTTAGAGGTGAGGAAGGAGTGTGGGGTTGGCAAACAGAAGGGAGCTTTGAATCTTGGAGATTCAAGTTCACTTCAGTGAGCATATGCTATGGATTGCATCTCCCAAGGCTGAGGACAGCACTGATGATAATACTGAATCTCTTGGAGAGAAATTCAGACTGGATGTAGGGGATAGAAAAGGAGAAATGGGGCTCTACTGAGATCTCTGGGGTGCCTAGAGAGCCTGCACATCTGGGAGAGGTAAAGCTTAGCCTCAGCCTTAGATAAAATCACTTAGAAATATTCCTTCCTATGCGGGAGCCTATGTGCCCCAGATCCACAGACCTCATGTTTGGGGGCAGGTAGACATGCATTTGCTTGACTTTGGCAAAGTGCCCAAGCTGAGAGGGAAGCCACCTGGGCTCGCAGCCAAGCAGGGCATATTGTATTTTTCCCCCTGGTAACTGTAGCACAGCAGAATTACTCAAATGGGCTCACCCACGAGCTCAGCCACATGCAGGAAAACTGGGTGCAAACGTCTGTACTCCCTGGATTGTGGACAGCACCGGTGGAGGCCTGTATCAGTACTTAGGACAGCTCCAGTGAGGGCTATAGAGAAAGGGTGTGTGATTATATTCAATGCAGTGCCCCTGGGAACAGGAGCTGAACTAGATGACAGAGCAGAGCACAGCCAACAGGGAAAGAGGAGCATTGCCCCTCTCTTAGGACCTAGCTAAAGCCTGTCTCTAACCTGATTTTAGTTTGTCCTTTTCTTTGTTTGAGATGTGGTTTTGTTATGTAACCTGGGCTGGCTTCAAACTAGTAATCCTCATGTATCTATTTCCTGAGTGCTGGGATTACAGGTGTGTCTGAACCAACATTTTTAATACTACAGGTAGGATCTGGTTATAATTATCAAGCAATAACTACAGTCTAGGCAACTCACCACGGCTGTAGACATTGTGGTCATTCTCATTCACAAGCAAAGAAACCAAAATTCAGAGTGTTTAAGTGGACTGCTGTCACTGACTTATCCACTGATTGTTTGGGGTAATTATATTCCTTGGGTTATGACAGTTTTAGAAAGCATGAGGAAGGCATTTCTCACATTAGTGGTGAAAAGAGTCTTACTGTGGCTGAGCAGAGCAGCCGTGGCTGTAGGAGTCATTGTGAGATCTCACAAAGAAGAACATCCCTGCCTGGGTACAATGAGACACCTGGTCATGTTCACGTGGAGAGAGAGAGGGAAAGGGAAGGGCATTGTGCACTGACCTCCGTGCATTTTGGAATATATTAGTAAGCTCTTCTTAGTCCCAAGAGATAGGACACTGTCTCCAGCAGATGAATTGAGATCTATCTTCTCAAAATGGGTTGGTTTTTTTTTTCATTCTCAGATACCCTTTCTTGAGCCTAGAAGGGAATGTGTGTGCCCCAAATGTTCTGATGAAGCATCACCTTTTGTCCAGCTATGTCAGTCCCACAGCAGAAACATAACAAGGCATTGTTAATCCAGACACTGCTCCCCCACATCTGAAGTCACTGCCTCAAAATGGGCAAGTTGCCTTCTGGGTAATCAATGGCCTTTATACATCCATTGACATTAGACGAAAGTGCTTGCTTCCCTGCTTGAGGATGCTGACTGGGAATTATGACAGAAAGTAAAAGGGATACAGAACGCATGGTCCCTGCTGACTGTGAGTCAGCACCTCCAGCCATGTGTTGATGCTAGACTTCCATGCGCATGAACGGGTAGAAGATTCTTCTTGCCCTAGCATCTCAGACTTAAAGGGAAGCATTTGGACACACTTCCTCACTAGGTACTGGCTCCTGATTTTTTTTTTCACTCTGAATTTAACTTTTCCAGTCACAAAAGTCCTATGATCCCCATGACACATTTCTCTCATGTGTCAGTGAGAAAAGGTCTGGGTCTTTCTCTCTGCAAGTCCTGCTCCCCACAGCCCCTGGAAATAAGTAAGGATGACTTCAGCATGTGCTCTCTCTCTCTCTCTCTCTCTCTCTCTGAATATGCATACCTGAAGATCCACAACACTAATTCATAGTACATTCTGACAGCCTCTATTACAAAGAATGGAATTAATAGAATATAAATGAGTCTCTCATGTGTACATTCAATTCAAAGCAAAAAAAAAAAAACCTTAAATAAATAATACCATAGGTTGTTGGATAATTATGGTAGAAAGACACACCTGGACCCTGAAACCCATAAACAACAACTTACCTTGTTGAATGATGCAAAAAGTAACTTGGCCTCTCTGAGTATGAGATCCTTTATCTGTAATGTAAAAACAGTGCACCTGCTACACCCAATTCTGCTACATCCAATTCTGAACTAACAGAGTGGCCCAGTCTCTATGCAGCTGGAGGATCAGTAAATGATGCTGGACACATTAAAAACAAACAAAACAAACAAGCAAACAAAAAAACTAGGCTTAGCATCTACAGAAGAATTCTAACTTTTAGGCTGTTTGAGGTCTGTTCCAAGCGATTCTTATTAACTGACTCTAAATGTAGTTATCTTTAGTTTGTCCTTACCATGATAGAACACACATTAAGAAGCCTCCAGGTATGCACAGTTATATAATAGAGGGGGTAGCCTGGCAAGGGGCAGAGCACATAACTAAACACACCAGAGAGGGAGGCACTTGGCTACAGTAGCAAGCTATCAGGAGGGCTAGGGGGCTCAATAGTGACAAAATGTCCATTATTTTTAGTAGAAACCAGGAATACTGGATTTTATTGGTTTATGTAGACTATACAAAATAATGGGTGTTGAAAAGGGGCTCAAATGGTTAAGAACACATACTGCCTTTGCAAAAGACTTTGGTTCCCAGCACTCAACCTCAGGCAGTTCACAATTGCCTGTTAACTCCTGCTCCAGGGGAACTGATGCCTCCTTCTGGACTCCAAAGCTAACTACACTCACACAGAAATAAATGTATAAGCATAATTAAAAATAAGCTCAAGCTTAAAAGAAATAACAGGTTTGAGTGGCAAATTCTCACACATGTATATAGTGTACTCGGTCATATTTATTCCCAGTCACCCTCTCTTCTCCCGTCTTCTACTGCTCTCCTTTTGCTCTCAAATAGATCCCCTTCCAAGTTACATAGCATTAAAAACGAATCTATATTTTAAATATAACATAAAACATAGTACTTTTCTCTGAGTCTGAATTATTTTTCTCAGTGTGCCAATCTCCAGTTCCATCATTTTCCAGCAAATGACAGTGCTTTGTTCTTGAATAACTAAAGAAGACACTGAGTATACATATCACGTTTTCTGTATCCATTCAGTCATCAGTGGGAACCTGGACTGGTCCTGTGACTTGGCTGTTGAGGACAATGCTGTAGATATGCAGGTGTCTGTGCTGTGTGATGAGTGGTGGGTTTTATGAGGTATCTTTTTTTTGCTTTTTTTTTTTTTTTGCCTTGTTATTTTTTTTTCCTTCCTTTTGTGAATATTGGTGAAAAGTTTTGTGAGAGCCAAAATACTGTATCTCAGATCTGAGCTTTACCCAGGACCTAGCTAACTCTGCCTAGAAATACTTGATTTTCTTCCTGCTTTCCTTCCTTTTTAAAACTATGTAGGTCAAATTGATTTAAAGCCAAAAATAAACACCAAAGTTGATGACCCAACAAATGCCAATTTGGATAGGGAATTTTTATTCCACTACAAACCTGTACACCATCAGCCTGTGATATGAGTTCCCAGTTTTCAAGCCAAACCAGGGTGGCTATACAGTCCTTGCAACACCCCAACCCAGCCAGCTCTGCTGAATCATCGCACTTCCAGCAAAATCCTTTGTGATGCAGACAGCCTGGGATCGGATTTGTGTGTCATTCCCCAGGGGCAATTGGCTGTTTCTGTCAATTCCTGTTTCCTGAATCTTACAAGCTCTGCAAATTGAGCTCAGCACACATCATCGCTGCCTGCCTTGTTCTGCAACAAACACTACAGAGCTGCTGGACCTCAGCATGTCACTGGGGACAAAAGGTATTAATTGAAAGCACATGCACTAGCTGTCCCCAGGTCCCCCCTCACAGACACACTGAAGATCCATATGCAGTGCCTTTATTTTGTCATTGCCACCAAACACTCATCCAGGTGGATGAGACACTTGAGTTTCTTACCCTCCTCCCTGGACTCGTTTCTTAATTCTAGCCACAAGCCCTACCTTGTCAGCTTCCAAAAGGAGAAGGGAAGATCCATACAGGCTATAGTCCTGGTTTTTGTTGCAGTGGCAAAAATATCATGATCAAGGTATCTACAGAAGGGAGAGCTTATTTGGGCTAATAGCTCTAAAGATGGAGTCTATCATGGGGGTAAGACATGGTGACAAGCAAAAGACATGACATCAGGAAGCCGAGTGATCACATCCACCATCGGAAACACGAAGCAGAAAGTCCAGGTTGGAAGTGAAATAAATCCCCAGTGAGATGTACTTGTTCCAGCAAAGCTGCACCTTCCCAGAGTACGCCACCCACTGGGAGTCGAGTGTTCAAATACATGTGCCTATGGGGGACATTTCTCGTGCAAATCACTCCACAAGGGAATGGTCAGAGCAAGAGAGTGTTTCTCATTGGGGAAGGGGAAATAGGAAGGTATGTGATTGCTGGATAATATTTCTAGTCTCCTTTTAAGAGTCATCAAAATAATAATAATAATAATAATAATAATAATAATAATAATAGCAATAATAAATAAATAAATAAGCATGGCATATGAATTTGGGCAGGGCCTCCAAGAGGCACACTGAGCTGGGTAACTGGAGAATAAAGAATCCATTAGAATAGTTAGTAATGTAAAGCCACTGGTGGACAGACAGGGAAGCAATGGCATACCCGGGACTCTGAGGAACATTCAGGCCCCAGAACTAGTAACAAATAGCATGGCAGGGGCCTCTCTGAAGAGCAGAATCAGCCCTCTATGCAGATCCCCTCCTTACAGCTCTCTGTGGATGGGGGGTGGGGGTGGGTAGGAGGAGTTGTTCATAGCAAGTACTCTCTGTCAAAGATTCTCTGATTCTCAGCCAGGAGCCAGGGAAGGGATATGAGGGAGTTAACTCACTTCCTAGGTGAAATCCTGGTACCAGGAAGTCTGTTAGCCAGGGCTTTATGGACAGTGTCCCAGTAGGGTTTCTGTTGACATCTAAAACAGGTAGGCTGCTGCTTGAGCAGGAGGTAGATTCTAACATTACATTCATACAGTGTGGAAATGCACACCTGATTGTCTCCATACTGAGAAGAAAGAAGTAAGGGTACATTGAGACAGGAGAGAAGGCTAGATGGCCATGAAAATGAATGGAAATCTGCACCTGACCAGGGTGAAAAGGTGAGCAGCATCTCCAGGACAAGACAGAGACCTTGGATAAGAGAAGTACGCAGGAATCAACGGGTTGAATTTAGCTGTGACTCACAGCACTGGGGATATGGAATCTGAAGAAGCCACCTCCTGTAGCCAGACAGGCATCCCAGTGGATCGATAGAAACACCAACCCAAAAATTATCCTGTCTACAAGGC
The DNA here is from genome assembly GCA_902729485.2 of Mus minutoides. NCBI lineage: Eukaryota > Metazoa > Chordata > Mammalia > Rodentia > Muridae > Mus > Mus minutoides. Next base: position 5,823,645 of record LR749490.1, read on the forward strand.
CCTGGGGGTGAGGGGGATGGAGCAGAGACTAAGGGAATAGTCATCCAATAACCCACCCAACTTGAAACCCATCCCATGGGCAAGCACCAATCCCTGACACTATTAATCATACTCTGTTATGCTTGCAGACAGGAGCAAGTTGTTCTCTGGGAGGTTCCACCCAGCAGCTGACTCAGACAGATACAGACACTCACAGCCAAACAGTGGATGGTGCTTTGGGACTCTTATCAAAGAACAGAAAGGATTGCAGGCCCAGAAGTGGATAGGAACTCCATAAGAAGATCAACAGAGTCAAGTAACCTGGGGTTCTCAGAGTCTGAACCACTAACCAAAGAACATAAATGGGCTGGACTTAGGCCTCCTCACAGATGTGCAGCTTGATCTTCATGTGGGTCCCAAACAACTGGAATGGGGCTATCCTAAAAGCTATTGCTATTGTACATGGGATGTATTCTAGCTGGGCCACCTTGTCTGACCTCAATGGGAAGTGCCAGAAGAGATGGGGAGAGGGGATGGGGAAAGGACTGTGGGAGAGGTTGACTGGGAGGGGGCAGTGAACAGGATATAAAGTGAACAAGTAAAAAAAGCCCCCCCCCAAAAAAAAAACATAAAAAAAAGGAACACTGATTTCAGAGCCAACTTGGGCTCATAGTGAGATTCTATCTCAAGAAAGGCAAAAGAAACCATTAAATGGAGAGCTCTTGCAACAAAAAATTTAAAAGCAGACCAGCTTATTAAAATGTGGTCCAAGTCTGACACTGTTTAGCAAAGCTCACATTTCCAGATGGCAGGTTCCTGGACGCATGAACCATCCACTTTGGTAGCACCTGCACCCTCGGCACAGAGCACAGCCCAGGCCCTCAGAGAAATGCAGACTCTGCGAGGAGCGGATGGACTACTCAGTATAGCATGACCACCTCCAGCGCCTCTGCAGATCAGGGCACTGAAATAAAGGAGTAAAGAGACAGCTCTCACCTCAAAGAGATAAAAGGACAGTTTATTCAGGGCTGAATACGAGTGACCACAGCTTGGGGATATAAATTCATTCCCCCAAATACCATGCTCCAGTGAGACAGAACCTTCAATTTTTAAAATAGTAACAGAAAAAAAAAGGAAAAAAAAGACAGACTTTTTGAATACATTGGTAGATGTCTAAGGGAGCTTGGCCACAACAAAGTGGGGAAGCTCTGCTTTCTGACAGTATTCTTAGCCCTTTGGTTGGTGGAACTGAGGTATCCGCTCATTACAAAAGCTTTACCTACTGGTCGCAAAACATGCTACTTCATGCACGGAGGAGAGGAGTAAATAGCATTAATAGGAGATAACGATGCCTCAAGAGAATTAGGCACTCTACTTGCCACATCCCAACCACTGGAAACCATTAAACAGTCCGTCCGCTTTGGCAGGCTTAGCTCCTTTCCTGGCATCCTCACTCACAATCGCTAAATGACCTCTGAGGATATTTTTCTATTTAATAGAAGAGGTTATATGAGTTATGCTATATGTGGTACTTTAAATGAAATGGTCCCCACAGTCTCAGGAATGCGAATACTGTGAATACTGGGTCCCTAGTTTGTGGTGCTGTTTCAGGAGGTTTCGGGGGGCGTGGCCTTGTTGAAGGAGGGATGTCCCTGGCAATGGGAAGATTTGAGATTCAAATGCTTCACGTCGTTCCGGGTGTACCTTTGTGCACTTGGTTTTTGTGGTTCAAGATGGGTCTCTCAGCTTCCTGTACCTCCCTCCACCTAGTGCTTGCTGCCAAGCCAAGCTGCTCTGACAGACTCTAATGCTCTGGATTGGTAAGCCCAAACAACCCTTTCTTCTATGTATTGCCTTTGATGTGGTGTGTTATCACAAAAATAGTAAAGTAATAACTAATGCAGTATACATGTTAATTATGCACTCACAGTGATTTTTTTTTTGTTTGTTTTAATAGATTCTCCAAATTGAGGAGGGTGTGAAACATCCTCACTTGCTAGCAGATCCAGGTTAATTATGCTCTCTGCAGGAAATAGGAGCCACTAGGGATGTCAGCTCTTTCTCTAAACACAGGGTAGGAATGCATGGGCCTTGCCTATGTATCTCATTCAGTGAAATTAAATATGAAGTGTCACTCCAGAGCCGAGAATCAGTGACTTATCAAGTGCCTTTTATGCTCCTTCCATAGTAGCCATAGGTAGTAGCTTTGGACAGTGGGTGAGTTGTCATTCTGGGCCTCAGAGGACATACCAAGTAGGGTCCTCAGAATCCACAATGACAGGAGCCATTACAGGAAATAACCCTTTGTTATTTTAAGGCAGGGAGATTCAGAGTCCGCCTCCCCCCCCCCCAGGATTTAGCTTATCCTGATTGACAGGAAAATCTATTTGGCAACATCTATTCAGAATTTAAAGCAGGAATATGCAGTGCTCTGTGCTTTTCTTTCTCTGACATCCTTTACAACTTCTTTCACACGTCTTCAGTTTGTACATGCAAAGCGGTAAGCATCTGAGGAGACACAGAGTGCAAAGGCAATGAGGACCCACCAACACAAGAGCACGCCAGGGCTGTCGTCATGTGTTTCCACGCCAGGGCTGTCGTCATGTGTTTCCACACCAGGGCTGTCGTCACGTGTTTCCACACCAGGGCTGTCGTCACATGTTTCCACTTTACGGACTGACAACTCATGGAAGGTCACACTGTCGAAGTACAAATGGCCTAAAAAAAGAGAATAAAGCATATTTTTATTTACTAAAGAAAATAATTACAAAGCAGAAGAAGGCAACGTGGAGAATAAAACTGTACCACACCAACTTATTTTTGTCATGTGCAGTGTCTTTTATCCATGTTTTGTGCTTTTAGTATTGCAAATCTCTCATCTCCTTGGATAAATTTATTTTACCTTATTGTAATTTCAAAGAGAATGGGGTTTATTTTTAATTGTGTGTGTGTGTGTGTGTGTGTGTGTGTGTGTGTGTGTGTGTGTGTGTGTGATACACATGCTACCATGGCGCATGTGTAGAGATCAGACAACAAACCTGTGGGGAGGCTGTTCTCTCCTCCTGGGAATTGAAAGTAATCATGAGACTTGACCACTGAGCCATCTTGACAGCCTAAATTTATTGTACTTTAGTAGTGATAATGCATAAAATCAGTTCCTTGACATATTTTGTGTATACTTCACTCTAAGTGTGTCAAAACACGACTGCTTTTGGTATGTTGATTTTGTATTATGCCACTTTAATTAATCTGTTGCTTATTCTGTTTTTTCAGGAATCCTGAGGGTTGTTTCTCTGTATAAGCCATGTTATCAGCAAGCATGTGCTTTCACATATCACGGTCATATTACTTCTTCTTGCTGAGCTGTGCCACCTAGGATTTCTACCATCAGAAGGGGTGAGAGATGGCATGCTTCCTTGTTCTTCATCATCATAGAGAATAAGTTCTCAACTATCCACTGTGCAGCATGAAGTTGGCTGAGGGTTTGACAATGTGTGGTCTTTATTGTGTCCAGGGATATTCCCTCCATTCCAAATCAGCTAAGTTTGCTGTTTGGGGGTGGTATATATTTATATTGTAGAGATTCTCATGTTTTTAAATAATATTTTTAATTCATTCTTTGAGAATATCATCCATGTATACAATATACTTTGAATGTATCTACCTACATTCTCTTCTCCCTCTACCCGAGGAAAACATTCCCATGTCCTCCCCAACTTTGCTCTTATTTCTGTTTCATTTATAGCCTACTGTGTCTAGTTAGTAGTGCCTGTGTATGCGTGAATGTGGGGCCATTCACGGAGGCATGGGAAACCTCCCAGTGGCCACAATACTAGAGAAAAATGGCTCTTCCCCTCCTCCGCAGCCACAAACTGCCCATAGCTTTTGTGTTAGGGGTGGAGCTTCATTCTCTTCTCCCCTATCCATGCTAGAATGTTGACTACCTTGATCCTATGTAGGTCTTACAGAGGTAATACAAGTAATAATAGTCATGTCATGTCCAGAAGATAGTATCCCATAGCACTCCTCCCCATCCTCTGGCTCTTTCATTCTTTTGCTCTTCCTTTTGAGATTTCATTGATCCATTAGGTTGGGGACTGCCATCAATGTCCTGCTAAGGGCTCAGCACTCATCGTCACTCATTCTTAGCATTTTGACCAGGTGTGAGTTTCTGTATTAGCCACTGATTACTATAAAAAGAAACTTCTCTGACCATGGTTGAGAACTGACCAGGTATAGAGCCATAAATATAATACTTCAGTGATACTGGGTGTCCCCTGTGATGGCTATTCTCATTTGCCAACTTGACTCCACCTGGCGTTGGCAAAACCCCAAGCTGCTGAGCATAGCTGCAAGGCACTCTTCTCGATTGGACCATCTGAAGTGGGTCATATCTTCTGGTGGCATGGAAGAGGGAAATGTTTGCTTCTTGTCTGCTGGCTCTCACTGGCAAGTCCATCCTTTTGCTGGCACTTTTACTGGCCCACTTCCTCAGGGTTGCAGCATATAGCAAAGAGTAGCTGAGACGTCCAGCCTCTTGGACTGAACAACTATTGCATTCTTTTACTTTCCATTGGTAGATAGCCATTGTTGGAATAGTTGGACCATAGCCTGCAAGTCACTCTAACAAATCCCATTTATCTGTCGAGAGATTGTTCTATAAGTTTTGCTTCTCCAGAGAACCCTGACTAATACGGCCCCTACTCATAGACAGAAGGCAGAACTGATTGGATTTAGTGGGTATAAACACACTCTTTAAATCTGAGAACAAGAAAGGGACATGAAGCTGAGGAGGGGGTCATGACCATTTAGCAACAGCACTAGGTTCACCTCTGGGGCCTATGACCTTCGCAATATCTTCCAAAACTTCTAAGAGTGGATTTAACAAACAGACCCTTTCTCAAAAGGCAAAACACCAACCATAAACAGCATACATTTTAAATGTTCTGAACACATGAAAAACTTAACAGATGAAGGAAGAAAGAATATGTGACCTATCTTGTTTTAAGCCTTTTCCAATGTGGATATATATATATATATATATATATATATATATATATATATATATATATATATATATACATTGCATTACACCTTATAGTTATTGAACAAAGATAAATGAAAACAGCAATTTTAAGAAGAAACAAAGGAAATGCAGAACTCAAGCTTCCTTCTCCACTTGCCCATCTGTCTATTCATCCTTCCCTCTTCCCAGTCATCCATGTCTCCATCTCTTCATTCATCCATGGTAAAATAAAAGGCAGATAGATTAGAAAACAAATGAATCCTTTGCTTGGAAGATTAGCTGAGGGATTTCACCCAAATCCCAAGATGGTGTAAATGGGGGTTGCAGCTTGGATGCAGCCATGGTCCTTTTATTACAAAGAATCGTGGGCATCTCATCTATAAAAAGAGCTTAAGCAAACAGTGTAACATAAAGACTATGTAGCCCAAGGTGAAAGTCAGTGATCACTTTGAAGAAGCACAATCCCAACGAAAATGGGCAAGTTTGCCTGTACTGTTACCAAGTACTGTAAGGGATTAGTCCCCACAACAGGAGACTGAAGGAAGCCCAGCTCTTCCCAGCCTCCCTGCTTTTTCTCTAGCTCTGCAGGCATCCACCATGGACCACACCCTCTTCCTACAGTTTCTTACAGATCCTGCCTACATCCTGTGGGTAGACCCCACACAAACCTCTTCAGATCTTCTGATGTTCTCACTTCAGTGTCTTCAGCTGAGTCTTTACAGATAGAACTCTGGCTATCCCCGTCCACAGCTGAGACCTGGGACCAAGAAGATTGAAAAATAAACAGACTGCTGGCTCTCCCTGTTCAAAATTCCCTGTCTGATGGAGGAACAGAAATGAGGCAGAAATCTCCACCACAGGCTCCCAGGTCACATTCTACAAACACACAGAACTTCAGCCACAGAGAAGAAAGAGGTATTGTTGTGAAAGGAGTTGCAGAGAGAGTCAGAGAACATGGTTTCAGGGGAGGGGCCTATCTGTCTTGGAAAGCTGAACTGAGTTTCCTCTGAAAACAAAGGGCGAGGGGGGGGGGGTTGAGTGACATCCTCCAAGAGACACAATGCATCAAAGCGATGAGATCAAAACTGCAAAGCTCACAGCTGGGGATGCACACTGGAAGCCAATGCGCACAAGGTACAAGGTGCTAACTTCTTTTATTCTGCTGACTTCAGGCAGTGCTCCAAGTTGCCCCTGATTATCACTCACAACCTGTACTGGATGTTCATTGCCATGGACGATACACAAGAGGACCTTCTGGCTTAAGTAGTCCTCATTCAAAGTAATTGAGATCCATGGTAAGGCAGGACATCATTGCGGAGGGACACAACCGTACTAATTGCTCATCTGAAGGTGTCCGGGAAGCAGAGAGACAAAAGGGGTTATGATGGGATAGAGCACATAGGACACACTCCCAGAAGTCTCTCCCCTGCAAACAGAAACCTCTTCTGGAAGTTTCTATCATCTCCGGGTAATACCATCAAATTAGGAACCCATCAGTGGATTCAGAGCTTCTGAACTAATCATGCCTGAAAATGCCGTAGACATACCCAATTTCAATCCAATTAAGTGGAGCATTGTGATTGGCCATGACATGTCTAGCCAACACTCTTGAAACAAAGGGAAATATTTTATAGCTGCTTTAGATTTACATATGTGTACGCCACCTTGTTTTGTTTTTCTCGTTTGGAAATCACCACTTTACTCAGCCCTCTAATCCTACCCACAAACAAGATAGGTCTTAAAAGATAATACCATCAAAACTGAAGTCATCCAGATTCGGGAGAGATGGGTCAGTACTAAAAAGCACTCTCTCATGGCCCGATTGAACTTGACACCCACATTGGGAAGCTACAACCACCATTTCCAGCTGCAGAAGATCCAACCAACACCTGCTCTAGCCTTCTTGGGTGTCTACACAGAAACATACATACATACATACATACATACACATACATACATACATACATACATACATACATACATACATACATAATACACCTTTTAAAAATGAGGTCATACCTGTAATCCAATCCCTACACTTTGGAGATGAGGCAAGATGATCTGGAGTTCAAGGCAGTCTCAGCTACATCCTGAATTCGAAGACAGTCTGCAATTCTTTCTTTAGAAAAAATATTAATGTGTATGTAATTTATGTGTATGGGATTTTGCCCATGTATGTCCATGTGCACATGTGTGATTAGTGCCTATGGTTGCCAGAAGAGGGAGTTGGATTCCCTGGAACTGAAATTACAGATGGTTGTGAGTTACCATGTGGGTGCTGGAATTCAAACCTCGGTCCTCTGAAAAGCAGCCAGTGCTCTTAAGCACAGCCATTTTTTCAGGCCTAGCCTTTGGATTCTTTAGACTGTGTCTCGAATGAAAAGTTAAAAGCACCAACAAAGAATTTGGTTCTGATCAGTGCTTACTGACATAGTCGGCCCCAGACCAGCCCAGGGCTGAGGTGGTGCATGCTCCCTCTGTACTTGGTCCTAATGCCCTGAGAGGAAGCATTACAGTTTCCAGATTATTTTTCCCATAAGTCATTTAATAATATTTTCTGCTCCTAATGACTATTATGACAAGCTGCAAATTGGTAATTGCAGCCATCTAAGAACATGCACAGGGCAGATTTGCAGGATTAATGACCGAAAAAGTTAAATTTAGGTAATGCCTCCCAGTTGGCAGTCAGTGCTACACTCAGGTCTAGTTGAATTTGCCTCCAGGGAGGGGAAAAAATGCAAGCAGAACTACTAATGTGGAGGGTCTGAGTAAATTCCTCTCTCTCTTTCTCTCTCTCTCTTTGCCTCTCTCTCTGCCTCTCTCTCTCTTTTCCTCCCCCCCTCTCTCTCTCTATATATATATATCTATATATATATATCTATATATATATAGATATATATATATATATTTGTAAAATCTATCTTCTCCCTGTGTCCTCCCTCACCATCTCTCCTTCCTATCTTTTATTTTCGCTCTCCATCTCTTTCTCTCCCTCCCTCTCATTCTTTAAAAACCTCCCTTCTTCCCTCTCTTCCTGCCTCCCTCCCTCCTTCCCTTCTCTTTCCATCTCTCCTCTCCTCTTCTCTCTCTTTCTAACTCTCCCCACTTTTCCTCTCCCTCTCATGCTAGCCCATGTGTGGTGAATGATCCTATTCAGTCTGCATAGATAATGAGAGCCAGTTGTTGGGGGTCAAGGGTGAGTCAAGCTGCTTACATGGAGCTGTATCTTGCATGGCAGCCAGATGCTAAAAATCCTCAAGGGAGATGGAAGTTGCTATGAAAATGGCCTTTGAAAATGTCCAGCAGATGTTGGAATAGCTTCTGATCCTGCAGCGAAGCACCAGCATTTTGGTTTGCATTTAGAAGCCACTTTGTACATTAAACAAAAAGATTCCAAAGCAAAGTCACCCTCTGCTCAGCCAGGGGTTGGCACAGCAAGGGGGTTGTTGCAGATTAGCCTGGAGGAAGGGAGGGTTTCTTTACAGTCCCTGGATCTTCCCAAGCTGAGTGGAGTCACAGGCAGGAACTGCTCACTGCATTTACACTTACTTCCTCCTTCATCTGTCCCCATCCTCCCCTCCAATTCCCTGTCTGTTCCTACTGTAAATTAACTACACATATGAGACAGCATTATCAGTCAGTTCAGAGTCAAGGAACAGGGAGTTATCTCCTAGGCAGCATCTTCCACAGGGAGGGTTGCTTTGACTGGAGAAGCACAGTTATCTGATATAGGTCCAGGAAGACCCTCCATTCTGTCCTGCTTCGATAAGAAGAAAAAGATAAGAAGAAAAAGAGAGTAGAGAGGACCTACTGCCTATATCTGCATACCTAACAGGGCAGGGTAACATCACTGCCTTCCCACGGATCCAGCCCAACATCAGCTGGAAAACCCAAGTAAGTAAGTCCAACCCATCACCCCGAGAACAGATCCCTGTGACTGATCCCCTTTTGTATGTTCAAAAGTTACCACAAACCTTGGGCTGCTTACAGCTTTCGTTTTAACTTTTCGCCAAACAAAATGGTTTATAAAGACTATTCTAATAGGACAAAAGGGAGGGAACATATGGTCTTGACTCTCAACAATTGGACTGAGACAATTAAGGTAGTGAGGCTCACCTCTGCAAGTCTGTGGAGATGCTTCCAGAGATGACTGAGGAGTTGCACAGCACCCAAGCAAAAGGGCCCACCCCAGTGTGAACAGCACCCTCCAGTTTGATGAGCCAAACACTGTGCTTCACCTCACCACCATCCTGCCTGCCACCATCCTGCCCTGCCTCTCCACAGATCCAAATGTAAAGGAGCCAAGTAGCCACACAACATGAAAATACCTTAAACTGTGTTGAAAATGCACCACACTCTTTAAGTTGCTTTGCTCAGGAGTTTTGTCATTGCAAAAAAAAAAAAAATCTGACTCATGAAGGTCACACCTCTGAAAGCCACAAGATCCAAGTTCAAGGGCATTGGCCGAGACAGTATTGTTGAGCCACAGTGCCGTGCTGCTGTATAACCTCCATTGATTATGGGCATTTCTCCACCTCTACCCAGCTTTGACCATTGTGAACTCTTCCAAGAGCTTAGTTAGTGTAAGCTTCATGCCAAAATAACCAACGCGAATACACAAATGGAAGAAAGGAGTTGAAACGTTTTACTATTAAATGTCTGCTAACCACTGAATAGGGTAGTAAGCAATGAGAACAAAGCTATGAGGCAATTAGGACAAGAGCAAAATAACAAAAGTCATTTTAACTGACATCAGTTTAAGTGAAAGCACATTAAACTCTCCAGTAAAATGGCAGAGCCGCAACCGTAGAAAAGTTACAGTGACTGAGTGGTGTATAATGCTCTGCTGGCTAATTTTATGTCAACTTGACACAAGCTGGATTGAGTGGAGAGGAGGAAGCCTCAGTTGAGAAATTGCCTCAGTAAGACTGGGTTATAGGCACACTTCTAGGGCATTTTCCTAATGAGTTATTGATGGAAGAGGGCCCAGTCCACTCTCTGTGGGACCACTCCTGGGCTGGTGGTCCTGGGTTCTATAAGAAAGCAGGTTGAGCAAGCCATGGAGAGCAAGCCAGTGAGTAGTTTGCAGAGGTGGGTCTTACTACCTTAATCATGTCTCAGTCCAATTGTTGACAACCAAGACCTAATGGATTCTGTATCAGCTCCTGCCTCCAGGTTACTGATCTGCATGAGTTCCTGCCCTCACTGCTTTTGGTGATGAACTATTATATGAAACTGCGAGTGGTATAAACCCTTTCCTACCTAAATTGCTTCTGGTCACTGTGTCTCATCACAGCAATAATGACTCTAACTAAGACTAACTAAGACAAGTTCTTACCAGGATTGTGGAGTACTACTGTGATAGCCGTGTTGTTTTGGGGAGGACTATGGAGAGATTTTTTAACTTTGTGCAAGAAAAGTCATCAAGTACTCAATTTTTCGTGAACTTTTCTACAAGAGTTTGGAAGATATTAATGTTGAGGGCAATGCAGAAGATGGAGGCCTGGCTGGTGAAGATTCAGAGAGAAGTTTAAAGACTCTATTGGGGCCATTTGCCATTTTGAAATAAGAGTATGTGGTTCAGGTTAGCTGGGGCTGAAGAATCAGCTGTGGTTAACAAGATACCAGAACTACTATAGTGAAACCTTCGCTTGCCTGAGGTTATTGGTGCTGGTTATCTAGAGCTGAGAAACTAGAAGTGATTAAGAAGATGTCAGCATCACCAAGGTGAATTCTTCTGGTAATTGGTTTCCGAGAGTCAGCACAAAGAAACTGTGTTCCAGAGACAGCCAAGGTTGTACCTACCTCATACTGGCAGCTGAACTTGGCAATGTAAGAGTCACCCAGCTGGTACTGGTTTTGAAGGCATGCAGGGGTCATGGAGAGCAGTTGAGGCTTGGAACTGAGAGGCCAGGAGAGGCCATTGAAGGTACAGTTTCAGTAGCAGTTGAAAGCCCAGAGTTGAAGGAGTCATACAGAGAAATTGATTCTTGGCACCATGAAGAGAGTCTATCACGGGCTATTGGAGAAAGTGCAGCCCAGTTGCAGCAGAAGATCCCAGAATTTTGGAGATTCATCTACCATGGGATGACCACCAAGAACAGTATTGGTAGAGTGGAGCCTACTCAAGCTTAGAAGACAAGCTGGGTGTGCTGCATAGGGCAGAGCCAGAGAACGGATCCAAGCCCTTCACAGGAGACTAAAAGATTGTGAGTGAATCCCAGATATTAGATTTTGAGTTACTTATACTGCCAAAGTTTGGTTTTGTCTTGTTCATATTGTGACTGTACCCTGGTTCTTCCCTTTTGAGGTAAGAAATTCCTTAATTTATTTTTTATTTTATAGAACTTCACAGATGAGAGGCTGAATTTTAAAAGAAACTTTAGGTTTTAAAAGATACTTTTTTAAGACTGAATTTTAAAGTGTTTGAATTTGTAAGAACTGTGGGACTTTTAAAGTTATTTGTGTTTTTGCTATCAGTGGTGGCTCATGCCTTTGATCCCAGCACTCAAGAGGCAGAGGCAGGTGGATCTCTGTGAGTTCAAGGCCAGGCTAGGCTACAAAGCGAGTTCCAGGACAGCCAGGAATATTGAACAGAGAAATCCTATCTTGAAACAAAATAACACAAAAAACAAAAAGAGAAAGATGATGTTATTTATGTTCTTAATGTGAGGTCCTGGGGATGAATAAGAAAGAAAAAATTGTGTCAAGTTTGACAAGATGTCCATTGTGTTGACTCGGTCCATACCAACTTGACACACCTAGAGTCATTTTAAAAATGCTTCAACAAGATTAAGTTATAGGTAGGCTTCTAGGGTAATTGATAGGGGAGGACTCAGACCATTGTAAGTGGGACACTTCTGTGCAAGTGGTCCTAGTTTCTATAAGAAAGCAGGATGAACAAGCCAGTAAGTAGCAGCCCTCTATGACCTCTATATCATCTCCTGCCTCCAAGTTCCCGACCTGCACAAGTTCCTGCCCTCAGTGCTATGTATGGAGCTGTTATATGGAAGTATGAGCAGAATAAAGCCATTCCTTCCCAAGTCACTTTGGGTTATAGTGTTTCATCACAGCATTAGTAAGCCTAACTAAGACAGATTCCTTCAAAAGCTCCTGCTGGATCCAAAGACAGAAAAGGGCTGATGGTAAAATGAGGAGAAAAGTGTTTCATGGGAACCAAAAGCAGTCAGCGCCATACTTCAAGCAAAACAAACCCTAGGCCAAAATGTTTATGAGACAAAGAACAGAACGAACTAATGAAAGGTTCCACGTACTAGGAAACATTTCAACTAAAGTGTGCATACACCTGGACATACCAGGAAATGTAGGAAGCAAAGATTGTCGGGACTGAAGGAATGTAAAATCAGGAGTAAGAACTAGCCGAAGGTTCTCTTGAGATTGCATTTTTAAAAAGTTTTGAGAATTTCTTACATGACTATTTACATCATATTGACTCTTCCCTCTCCCATTTCTCTCCTCAAAAGTCGTGACTTCTTGTTTTTAATTAAAAAAAAAACAGTAACTGTTAAATAATTGTAACAATTTTTTAAGTAATTGTAAATAATTGTAACAATTGTTGTTACAAATATTTGCACATATGGGATTTGTATGCATCCTCTGAGTCACTGTCCTATTGCTGTAAAAAGACACCATGACCAAAGCAGCATTTATAAAGGAAAGCATTTAATTGCTAGTTTATTTACAGCTCCAGATGGTTCATCCATTATCATCGTGACAGGAAGCAGACAGTTATGGTACTAGAGCAGTAGTTAAGAGCTACACCCTGATCCACAGGCAAAGAGAGGGAGAGAGAGAAAGACTGACCTGGTGTGGTCTTTTGAAGCCTCAAATCCCACCCCCCAGTGATGCACCTCCTTCAATATGGCCACACCTCCTAATCCTTCCCTAAGGAGTTCTACTAACTCAGGACTAAACATGCAAATGTATGAGCCTATGGAGAACATTGTCTTTCAGCCCTCCACATGCATTTAATATTGCTCTTAAATATATATGTCCCAGGAGACCACTTGGGATTGGATAATCTGTCAGGTGCCTGGTTCCCAGAGAAAACGGATGGATTCTCTCAGCAGTCACTGATGGCCTGTTGCTCCCTTTTCTTCCTCCTGGGGTGGGCCTTGTGTAGTTTCCCTCACCAGCATTGGCATGCTAAGTGAAGCTGACTCTATTAGGTGTTAAGATTTCAGGGGCACAGCCTCCCTGTCATGTCTACAAGATACTACAATGCAGCAGGCATCCCCTTCTTTTAGAATTTTCCCTGAGCCTTGGATATTAGATTGCACCGCAGATTCAACACAGCTCTCCATGGTGGACATAAGAAACACAAGATAGGTGAGCCAAGGCATGTCTCAAGCCACAGTAGCCAACAGAACTGTATGGAACACTTCTTCGACAATAAACGTTTTTCTTAAGCATGTGTGGGAGATTTTTGAAGGATCCACCACAAATTCTCAGTGAAATTTGAAAGGTAGGAATCACAGAAAACATCATTTCTAGCCACAGCATGAAGAGGCCGGAAATCAATAACAACAGGAAAAGCAGTAGCTTTACAACTAAAACATTTTCTCAAAAAACAAGGAGAACATCAAATCATCAGGCTAATTTTACAACTTCAAGGAATCAGAAAAAAATGAAGGAAAACCTGAACCCAGAGCTGGTGGAAGGAAGGAAATGATAAATTATCAGGGCAGAATGAATATGCATATTAAAAGCATCATATACTATGTATAAGTACAGATTATCCCTAGGATGTATGACCAAAATGACAGATGAACATCTGTCAATATAATGCACCACATTACAAGAGTGAAGAGGATGTTCCATGGTAACCTCAAATGATGCATAAAGGTAATTACAAATTTTTTCATGATTAAGATATCAATAAAGGCCTGGAACAATAGATGGTTCAGTAGTTAATATACATACTTTCCTTTAAGGAGGTTTTTGTTTTTGTTTCTCAGCTCACCTGTGCTGCCTGTAACTCCTGCATCAGGGGTATCTGATGTGTTCTTCTGAACTCCACAGGCACCTTGACTCAGGTGCACATACTCACAAATAGACACATATAAATAAATAAATAAATAAATAAATAAATAAATAAAAACAAAGAAGTAAATCTTTTTTAAAACCACTAACAGGTAGTATTAGAAGGACATAATGAAACCTACATATGGAAAAAACTCATAAAAATGTCATATATAACAGTAAGAGCTTTGCCCCTAATGACAAAGTCCATTTGATAACAGCAACAATGATGTAGACAAATTAAACTTTATGAAAGATGTCATCAAGGATTGCTTAGCTAATATATAAAAGACACTATGATCCATCTCCAGCACAGAGACAGAGACAGACTGAGACAGAAAGAGAGAGAGGGAGGAGGAGGAGGAAGAAGAGGAAGAAGAGGAGGAAGAAGAGGAAGAGGAAGGAGGGAAAAGATTATCAACAAAGTAAAAAGTTAATTCACAAAAAAACCATGAGTAATATGTCTGATAAGAAATATCCACAATACGTAGAAAATTTTAACAACAATAACAAAAACTTTCAAAAATGTGCTAAAGGCTTGAATAAAAATTTTCATCAAAAATTATAATGAAGTAGACCAATGAACCAATAAACAATGAAAATATGCTGAATATAGTTAACAATTAGCAACATTAGACACAGGATATAGAGAAAGCTGGACCTTTTTCCAATGGAAAAGGAAATGGGAGAAGCAACATTCATTCTGGTGACAGATGGTGGTTGCTTTGTCTAGTGCAGCAATTGTACTTCTGTGGAAGTGAAAATGAGCCTTGGTCACAAAAGTTAAAATAAGGTTCAGGCATGGTGACATACACCTGGTATCCCAGCTATCAGGATCAGAAGCTCAAGGCCAGCTTTGATTACATAAAGAGCTAAAAAAGCCAGCTTGGGGTATAGAAGAGAGACAGACAGATGAAGAAAATGGGGAGAAGGAGTGTATATCTCATGTATGCTGACAAGTGAGTAGACAAACAAAATGTGCTACACACAGATGTTGTCAGATTTTTGCTGCTATACTAAATTCTCAGATTATCCAGTTTATAAAAAGAAAGGGGTCTTGGAGCTTTCAGTCCTTGGCTACATGACACTTTGGGGGCAGTAAGGCAGCCACCCTGATGATGGAACTTGGCAAAACCATTCACCTACAGCTAGTGGAAAAAGAGATGAAGAAGGAAGAATAGAATTCCAGTATCTTCTTCAGGGCCTGCACTCAGTAGTCAGAAGATCTTCAACTTGACCATACTTCACAATACTGTCCATACAGAAATTAGGCCTTTGGGTGACATACCAGATCTAAACTGGATCAAGAGCAGAAAGTTACTTAGCCTTCCAAAGAAAGACAGTACTGACGTGTATAACAGCACTGGTGAAACCTGAGTGTAGGAAGCACAGCTTAAAGAAAGCATTAGAGAAACCAGACTTATTAAAAATGTGGGACTATTTTCTTCAAAGGAAGAAAATGAGTGATACCTGGTCACCTGGAAGGCTGAAGTTGTCTAACAGCCTAGTAATCTGTTTGGCATGGAGCCAGACTTCCTGAATCCCTCAATACCCTGAGCATCGTTTAGGTCCTTATCCTTAGCTTGGTCTCACAGCAAATAGAACTGATCCATATGAAAAGGGTCCGATGTACTCTGAATCCTGCATCCGTAGAAGGATAAGTATGCTTATTACAAATCCTTTCTCCTTAGGTCCTTGCCCAGAGCCCTGTATCAGTCAATAGAACTCATTCTTACCTTTAAGGTCACAGGAGTTTTGCTGCTTTGCAAGGGAGTTTTGATAGAGCTATACTTAAAGCTTTGTTGTGATAATTGTCACTTGGAAACCTTTTCCCAAAGTTTTAATGTGCTTAAATGTATAAAAGCAACAAACCTGGATGTCAGACTCTGGAAGTTTGAACCAGCCCCTGCAAAAATGGTGTTGAGTAGAGTTTCATTCTTCACTTCATGTGGATTGTTTCCATGATGGCATGAATCTTGCAGTGTCTCCAACACGTGAGGATATATATTGTACAAAGGAAAATAAGGCCCCCACAAAGAAACGATCTGATTCCATTTACATGCAAAGTCCATGTCTCAGAGACAGACAGTGAGACAATAGTTACTATGAATGAATGAGGATAGAAAGCAATACACAAGGCTAAGAGTTTGGAAAAGTAGAAACAACGAAGCACAACAATTGGAGGAGTAAAAATATATAACAATCGAGCTGAGAAATTCAACAGACAAAGCCTATAGTGACAGATAGCATCTATAGAAACGGGCATCTACAGCAAGAGACAACATCAATAGCAGACTCAGAAAAGAATCAACAAGCACAGAGCTAGAGCATTTAAAGTGACAGAAGCAAAACTAAACAGAAGAAGGAGTACAATAAAGAATGCCTGTAGGAATTATGGGACCACTGTCTAGAGACTAAACATTTGCATAACAGAGCTTCAGAGGGAGATGGAGGACAAGACCAGGAAGCATGTTTAAATAGTGCCTAAAATGTCTCTCATATTGGGACAGATTCCAACAAAATGAAGGTCTTTCCAATAAAACCAACAAAAAGAAATGCTCACTAGAACACACAATAACTAAATTATCAAAAACAGAGAGAGGGCTCGGTTGTTAAGTCCCTTCTATTGCTCTTGCAGAGGACCTTGATTTAGTCCCCAGCAGCCCATAGCAGCTTGCAGCCACCTAAAACTCCAGTTCCAGGATATGATGCCCTTTCTGGTTTCCTTGAGCACTGCATACATATGGTAACAAAACCAAACACACAGATACTCATACATATAAAATAAAGCAAATAAAATATTTTTTTTTAGATTTATTTTATTTATTATATGTAAGTACACTGTAGCTGTCTTCAGACACTCCAGAAGAGGGCGCCAGATCTCGTTACGGATGGTTGTGAGCCACCATGTGGATGCTGGGATTTGAACTTATCACCTTCGGAAGAGCAGTCGGGTGCTCTTACCCGCTGAGCCATCTCACCAGCCCCCAAAATATTTTTTTAAAAATCAAAAGCAAGGGAAAGAATCTAATGGAAACAAGCAGATCACATATTAGCAATTACTAATAGAATATAAATGGCTTTCTCTGCAGAATAACTTCCAGGCCAGGGAGAAGTAGGACAGAATACTTAAAATGCTGAAAGAGGAAAGATAGCAAATAAGAATGCTTTATCTAGTAAGCCTACCTTTCAAAATCAAGGAAGACTAAGAGAGGTCTTCGTTACTAGATTTACATTACAGAAAGTGCTACAGGGAGATCTTTAAGCTGAAACCAAAGGCTGCTCATTAATAACAAAGCATGAATGCCCAAAGCTGAACCAAAGTGTAGGAGCAGTTGTATTCAGACTGCCCCAGGACCATGATGTGCACAGCAGCTTTAGTTCAACAACGACAGTATAGAGGAGAATATCAGTATCTCTCTTAAGCTCTCACCTTCCTTACTCTCATCTCTAGCTCTCCTGTCCTCCTTCCTTCCCCCTTCTCTCCATGTGACCACGGCCAGCCCCCTTTCTTTTACCTTCTCTCTTTCTCTCTGCCTTTCTACAATAAAGGGCATAAACAAAAAAAGACAGAGAGAATATCAGTATCAACCACAGACAAAATAAACAGACAAGAAATACACAGAAGAGCATGTAAATCCTGACATCCAAACTGTAAAATACGCAGGAATGGAACTGTAGAGTTGCTGTGTGAAAACCAAGTCTAAATCATTATGAGTTTGAAATACGCTGAGTATAGGATGTTCTGTGGAAGTCTCATGGTTACCACAAGGCAAAAAATCTTTAGCCAAAGAATAAAGTAGAAAGAGAAAGGATTAAAAGCATACCATTATAGAAAACCATCAAACCATTATAGAAAACCATCATACCATTATAGAAAACCATCAAACCATTATAGAAAACCATCAAACCATTATAGAAAACCATCAAACCATTATAGAAAACCATCAAACCATTATAGAAAACCATCAAACCATTATAGAAAACCATCAAACCATTATAGAAAACCATCAAACCATTATAGAAAACCATCAAACCATTATAGAAAACCATCAAACCGCAGGAGGAGATAACAATAAAAGGCCCACACACACTTAACAATACAGTAGTAGCAGTAAATGCTTACCTTTCAATAATTTAGCATAAATATAAATTGATTAAATTCTCCATTAAAAAGACATAGCATAACAAAATACAAAGATAAATAGGCATATGTACATATATGCACCCAAATTTGGAACACTTAACTCTACAAAAATAAATATGAAAAAAATTTGAAGAGGCACAAGTAGCAATACAGAAACAGTGGGGGATTCCAATACCCCACTTTCAGTGAGGAAAAGATAGGTTTTGGATAACAATTTAAACCACATATGTAAAAAAGCCACACAGAGAACATTCTAATGTAAAAGCAGCAGAATGTATGCCCTTCTCCTGACCTCATGGAATGTTCTTCTCCACTAGTCACATGTGAATCCGTAAAACAAGTTCTGTAAAATTTAAGAAGACTAAAATTGTATCAAGTATCTCTTCTGCTTATAATGTTATTGAACTAGGAACTGATCCTAGAAGGTATTTTGGAAAATTTAGAAATGAAAGAATTTATAGAAGTAGGATTTTTTAAAATTTGTAAAAGTAAAAAATTTCAAAATTACTCCCAAACATTGAACAAATAAAAAGGAAACCTAAAAGGCATCTTGAGATGTACATCAATGAAAATTCCAGGACCTGATTATTTCATGACTAGATTTACCAATCATATAAAGAACAAATAGCCTCAGAACTTCCAAACTGTAGAAAGGATACAATATTCCCAAACCGGGACAGCAAAGCCAGGAGTGGAAAAAATATGAAATGTGATGGCATTAGCAATAGCAGGTCTCTGTCATTATTATTCTTAAGATTTATTTTATTATATGTGCATAAGTGTTTGTGTGTTTTAATGAGCATCATGTGAATGTAATACCCAAGGATGTCAGAAGAGGGCATCAGATCCCCTGGAATTAGAATTACAGATGGTTTTTGAGGCCACCATGTGGGGTTGGGACCCTAACCCATGTCCTCCGCAAGAGCAGCCAATGCTCATAAGTGCCGAATCATCTCTGCAGCCCCTGAGGGCAGTAACCCTAAGGATGCTTATAGTAATAAATTCCTACACTTTTATTAAGGATTTCAAATACACATGACTACTTAAATCACTAGGGAAAAAAAAACTAACATTAGCAGAAAGAAAAGAAAACTAGAAGTAAATAAAATCAAAATCAAGAAAATCATTCAAGGGAAAAAGAAAAAATTTAAATATTGGCTTTCTAAAAGCAAACAATAATGAAAAACCTGACTGAAAGAATAGAGAGAGAAGATTCAAATAACTAAAACTATAAAAGATACCAAAGCCCCAGTGAAGATCAATACACTGGATAATCAATAATCAGATAAATTTCTAAACACGTACAATCTGGCCACACTGAGCCATGAAGAAAGAAATTTAAGCAGAAAAAGTAAGGAAATCACGTCAATAGCAAAGCCACTTCACACGGAAAGGTCTAAGATCTGATAACTCCTTGACTCAATTTTAACAAACACAAAGAACTAATATCCTTAAAGTTTTCAAATATTTGAAAAGGAAGACATGCTTCTAAATTCAAAGAGAGGTCATCATGACCCAGACATCAGAGCGGGATTTCACAAGAAAAGAAAATCACAGCCAATAATATAGATAAACATAAATGTGAAGGCCCTTAACAAGACACTAGTAAGTCAAATTCAATAGCACATTGGGGAGGGGCTGGCAGAGAGACACAGAGAGAAAGAGAGACAAAGAAAAAGACCCAGACACACAGATGAGGAGGATTCCTTTAGAACTTTTCAATTTCTTAAACATAAACTCTTATTCATATTTATAAAAACTTAAACCATACAGTAGTTTATTGGAATCTAATTTGTTACACTATGTTGTAACTATTTAAGTATACAATTTCATGAATTCTAGAGCTCTGCCCCGCTTTTATACAGGACAGGGTTTGATTCCCAGCACCCACATAGCAGGTTACAACTCTCTGTTACTCCAGTTCCAGGGTAATCCAATTCCTCCTGGCGTACATGGGCACCAAGCATGTACCTGGTACCACAGACACACATGCAAGAAAACCACCGTATACCTAATATAAAATAACAAATTCATTAACGTTTAAAAAAAGAAATGCCCATGGGTAAGCCCTGTCTAACCACAGCTATGTCATGAAGATACAGACAGCTTCTCCGTATCCCTTCTACTCTGCATCCTCACGCCCCTCCGAGACTTCTGCCTCTCAGAAGGCACAGCTTACTGTTGGCCACTGTCAGGCTCCATAAGAATGGGGTAAGGCAGGGAACCTGCATGTCACCTGCAGCACAGTGTTACAAGGTCTATAAAGTCAATCCATTTAGCTGGGTTTGTTATGTGTTTACAGCTTGTCTCTCTTCCCATCACAGTGATGATTAAATGAAGTAGACTCATTTAGTAAGACAGCCCTCAAATTCAGGCATGGCAGCTTAAGTCTCTAATCCCATCATTCAGCAGGCCAAGGCAAGACTGCGAGTTTGAGGCCATCCCGAGCTACATAGTGAAACTCTCAGTAAAAAAGATTAATACAGAGTTGCAGAGATGGCTCCGTAGTTAAATGTATTCACTGTGTTTGCAGAGACCTGGGGTTTTTATTAGAGCACCCACATGGCAGCCCACAACCATCTGTACTGCATTTCCAGTTCCAGGAGAATTTGAAGCCTCCTGCTAGCCATGAAAGGTGTTACAGGCACATGGTACACACATGCAGGCAAATATCTATACACATAAAATACAAATAATTAAATCTAAAAATCTTTAAATATTAGTACCAAATTCTGTATTCTACAAAGTACAGAAGAAAAAGAAGTGTCAGCATCCTACAGGTTCTGCTCACAGAACATGGGTTTCAGGAGGAATGAGTGTGAAAGTGACTTCTAGGGAATGCACAAATGCTAGTGTCCAAACCCAAGGCCAGTGGGCACATCCAACTCAGACCAGAACTTCTAGATTCAATCAGGAAGTAAACACTACAGTGTTTCCAATAAACAGTTCCTAGGTAAACAATCCATTTGAAGCTGGGTTCATCTCCCTTCAAGTTCTTAGATTAATAAAAGCTGAATTTATAGTGTTTGGATTTTTTCCCTCATTGTAATTATAGAGATGCAACCCCAGTGCTCAGATGATCTCTGTATTTTTTTTTTCTATTTAAGTGTCTGTCAAATAACAAATGGAGCCACGGTACATACTATGTACTTTCTAGTGTAGTTGGTGGTTTTCATTTTGTTCCAGATAAGGCTACATGCACTTAAATAGCATGTGTATGAAAACAGCAGATTATCATGGACAAGGATGGGCTGTTAACTCTATCTTCTCAAACCCTTCTTTCCTCCAATAGTAATCCCGATCGCATTGGCCAGAATCTTTCTCCTCCCCCTCCTCCTGTTCACTCTTGCACACCTCTCGCCCCACTACACTGAAGCAGAGGGATCATGGAGGACAGCCTGTGCTACAAAGTGAGATCCTACCTCAAAAAAATAAAACCTAGTAAGAGTTTACAAGACGGCTCAAAAGTTAAGAGCACTGGCTGCCTTTCAAGAGGCCCCTGGTTCAATTCCTAGCACCCATGTGGTGGCTTTCAACTATCTGTAATTCCAGTTTCTGGGAATCGAATACCCTCTTCCAAGGCACTGCCTGAATATACTGCATATAGATTAAAAAGTATAAAATACTAAATAATTCAATAACAAGAGCAGTAGGCTTTTGTGTGTCCAGTTCCTACATTTTAGCAACATTCGAACTTCATCTGTATTTTATAATATAATATGAACCTGTAACTTGTTTTGCAAGTAAGAATTTTCAAGGACTCTGCCCGAATCCAAA
The DNA here is from genome assembly GCA_902729485.2 of Mus minutoides. Lineage (NCBI taxonomy): Eukaryota > Metazoa > Chordata > Mammalia > Rodentia > Muridae > Mus > Mus minutoides. The sequence goes on from LR749490.1 coordinate 5,845,616, forward strand.
TGTCACATTTCAAAACATGTGGTGAACTAAAAAGACACATGCTTCAAAGCTAGGACTTCTAATAGGGATTCTGACTGACCTCTCCTTAATTAAGGTCTTTAATTGTACACAGTGTTCTGCGGGGCCAGGCTTTCAGAAGAAAATGCCCACTTGGCTGCCTGAAACACAGACCGTGAGGTGTCGTTCCTAAGTGGCTCTGAAGCTGCTTAGAGAATAGACTCAGTCCTTTGCCGATACTGCTGAAACAAGGAGGTGAGCCGCCAAGGATGACGAAAGGAATGTCTGCCCCAAACCAATCTACAGCTGACCTGCTGGCGCTTTCCTTTAGACGAAAGTGGGTGAGCAGAGGAACAGCATGTTTGGGAGTGTTGACAGGGAGAGAGTCGGTATGGTGAGTGACAGGGGACTCAAAACAAGATAGCCAGAAACAGGACAACTCCACAGCCACAGGAAACCCACTTTCAGCCCTGACAGAGACCATGGGAAATGTGGTTCCCCAGACACCTACCCAGGGCGGTGGCAAGGCCTCCATACCTAGCAGCCGAGTGCCATGTCTCAGATACATGTCACTTCCTCAGCTCCTAAGGCAGTCTAGCACTTAATGTGACACAAGTACCAGTGGAGGCTGAGACCTCATGTCTTTATCGCCACCAGGAGTTCTGTCATGATGAAAAATATAGAGTACCCAGGTTGATGTGGATTTTATACAAGCAACAGCTGATTTCTTGCATGGAGGGTGTGCTTAAACTAACACTGTTCGCTTGAAGTGTAAATTTAACTGGGTTTCCTATATGTTATTTGCCCTCACTGGCAAACAGCTTCCTGACTCAGTCGTATTTCTAACTTGTTTTCCATTAGCAACCAGCACTGCCTCTGGTGTTCAGGTGCTGCTGACAGTTTGCATGTGAGCTTGAAGCAATGAGCTCTTTGTGACCCTTCCCCTTTCTCATGCTTTGCCTTTTAGTTACTTCTAAGTGGAACTTTTTATGCAGGCTATTCTATACTCACTGTCTATAAAACACTTCTTTTCTCAGCTGAGCAGACATAAGAAGTCCAGTGTCCTAGATAAAAATGGTGAGAGTTTAAAAATGGTCTCCTGTCTTTCCATATCTCCAGACTTTCTGCTTATTCCGTCCCTCCCTGACCCCAGGGCCCTTTGTTGGCTATAAAACATCATCTCTTATTTCTAACTGGGAGATACAAGTAGAGAAGGACCAGGTGTGCCTTTCATCTGACATCTCTACTTTTAATGGGCTAGTGGAGGAAATATTACTGATTTAAGAGATCTGCCCCAAAGTAGAACCATGTCCAGAGTCCCACCAGCCTCCTCATCCCGATCCCTTTCCTTATGGTAGCTCTCTTAACCACTGCTGGTGTCTGCCCCAAAGTAGAACCATGTCCAGAGTCCCACCAGCCTCCTCATCCCGATCCCTTTCCTTATGGTAGCTCTCTTAACCACTGCTGGTGTCTGCCCCAAAGTAGAACCATGTCCAGGGTCCCATCAGCCTCCTCATCCCGATCCCTTTCCTTATGGTAGCTCTCTTAACCACTGCTGGTGTCTGCCCCAAAGTAGAACCATGTCCAGAGTCCCATCAGCCTCCTCATCCCGATCCCTTTGGTTACAGTAGCTTCTCTTAACCACTGCTGGGGTTTGGACTGCTCAGCTCCTACTGTGTCTGTCCTGTTCCAAAACAGCTAACCTCCTGCGTAACTGTGTGCATGCACCAATAATCTTTTATTATGTCATCATGCATTTTAGTGTGTGATGGCTATTATGTTTTAGAGGCCCCCATTTAGATTTATGGGGAGAATGAGAAAGTGTGTGTGTGTGTGTGTGTGTGTGTGTGTGTGTGTGTGGTTTTTTTTGTCTTTTTTTTTTCCTTTTTTGAAATGCAATCTAATTAATCTGAGTGCATTTGTATGCCTATTAAAATTCACCTGTCTGGATTTTTCCATTTATCATGATTATACTGAGAAAGGGGCTGCCACTGTGTTTAATACCAGATGATCTATCATCAGGATGCTTTTAGTAATAGTGTGGGTCCATGGGAGAGTTCTGTGTGACCAACACTCCAGACTTGTATCCCAAGGATGCCTCAGAGCTCTGCTTGTGTGTAACAGACACAAGGAACTCCAGACATGGAGACAAAGCCATCTGGTTACAGCTGATAATGCCTGTGATTCTTCAGGCTGTAGTCCAAAGCCATTGCTAGGCCCAGGAAAGGGCTCCCTGGGAATCAGCAGCTATTGGTATACAACATTAGGCACTGGACAATAGGCATGAGACCTAGCCAGCCTTCCCATATGGAGGCTGCAGCAATTTCCATCATCATCTCACACCTGAGGACAGCTCTGCTCATTTGTGAGTTTGCACCCCTGTAATTAGGAAACACAAAAAAAAACCTGATACCAGATACAACTAAACTACAATGATCTCTCCAGGAAAGGAGGCCCTGTGCTTCAGGGGGAGACCCTGGGATGAGAAGACTGACTTCATGGAAGCTCAGTCTTCAGCTGACTGCTCACTAAGAACTAGAGTGCTGAACCCACTTGAAAAACAGAGGAGCTGAGCGCTCAGTGGAGTTAACCCAAGTTTGCATCTGCCCAGCTCCTCTGGCAAACTAAAGATACATCATGAGTGAGCAGCCTCACTGGCTGTCTGCATGCCTTCTCCCCTACACGGTGCAGGTCTGCATTTTTTCAGCAGCTATAACTTCAGAAGTCTGTAACAGGCTCCATATACACTCTCACCTGCCTGAGCCCACTTTGGACTGCCTGCAACAGAAATCTCAGTTCCTCTGATGTGGAAACACATTGGCCAAAAGAGCCAAACACATCAGCTTCAACTGATGTTGACCAAGCACACAACTCTTAAAGCAAGTCCACAGCAATTTCTACAGCCACCATGAGCCCCTTTGGGAGCATCAGGATCAGTAGGAGGCTGCGTGAAGTGTGCAAGCTCTTCGTGCATCTGAGATAATGGCCGTTCCGGTGATATGAGCAGTGTGGTCATCAGCTCTTCCAGTCCATCTATTTGTATCACAGAGAAAATCAGCTGTGTGCGAATGCGTCTTTAGCAGGCTTTAGCACTTGCTGGAGTGTGTGTGTTAACATAATAAAAATAAATAAACCATTTCTGGGGTTGCACACACATGGGAAGCTCTGAAAATGGACTGTGCTGATTAAAGTTTGAGAAATTTCAATTTGATAAAAACAAACAAACAAACAACAAAAACACTGTTGTGACCTTGAAATCCATCCTTGGGTTACCTACCTAAAGTTGGTAAGTGTTGGTGGGTCATAGGAGGGAAGTGTCCCCATCTGACCCCAGAACTGCAAAGCATCCTCTCATGTCACCAAGAGGCAGAACCCCACAGTTTCCATGTGCAGAGGGATGATGATGACACATAAAGCTGATTGGTGAGAGGAGTGGGCCTGAGTGTGCTTGTGGACGGGTAGAGAGGAAAGGGTACCACCTCATCCCTGCAACTTTTATAAAACTGTTTCTTTGAAAAAAATGCTTAAAGGTCAGGTACTAGAGAGATGGTTCAGCACACCACTGGATAAGTGCACTTGCTGATCTTTCAGAGGACCAAAGTTCTCTTCCCAGCATCGAATTAGAGGCTCACAACTATCTTACCTCTGGTTCCTAGTGATCTGATGGCCTCTCTTCTGGTCTCCGAAGCCACTACGCTCACCTGGTACACAGACATACATACATGCCAGCAAAAGACCCATGTGCAGAAAAGAAAAGAAGCAAAAAGAAAAGAAAAGAGAAGAGAAGACAAGGAAGAAAAGGAGAATAGAAGAAAAGAAAAGAGAAGAAATAAAATAAAAAATGCTCAAAATTCAAACAAGCAGCTCACACTTTAAATCCTAGCATTCGTGGAAGAGAGGTAGGTAGATCATCTCTTTGAGTTCTAGCCTGGTATACAAAGTGGATTCCAGGCCAATTAGGAACATGTATGTATGTACATACACACACACATACATACATGCATACATACGTACATACATACATTCATACTTACATACTTACATGTTCAAACAAATGATCAGCTTTTTGGAACCTTATTTCTGAAAATAGACATTGTGGCAATGGGCAGTTGGATAAAAAGAAGAGCAAATTTTTCTCGAATTCAAAGACTTTCTTCATACTTATGACAATGGCGATTCATCAACAGTCAGTCAGTTGATACTTGGCTCTGTATTTTTTAGCATTGACTAATCCTGGATCCAGGGTACCAAATCCAAGCACTGTAGAGGTCAGTATTTTGACAGGCAGAGGCAGTCTGAAGGAGGTAGCACAGCTTAGCTGCTCGTGGGTACAGATTATAAAAACTATTCCATACAATCAAACTCATGAAGTTTTGAGCTGTTCTTTTTACTTTGGGGCATGGTTCCTGGGACCCATAAGTAAACATTTGTAGCCTTGAATTGAAATAGAGTCTCCCCACCCTCCACATGCTTATTTTATCTCTTGACATTTGAGACAGGGACTTACCATAGAACCCAGTCTGACCTTGAACCTGTCATCCTCTGGTTTCACCCTCTGTCTCAACACCCTTGGCCCCCAATGCTTTGCCAAATCTCACCAAGCAATCAGCCAGATCTCCAACACCATTGCTCTGTAGGCCTCTTTGCAGGCAATGTCCTGGGTTGGCAACAAAGTTTCTACCTTCTTCTCCATCCTGCCTCCCTTGCCTCAGAATAAAAAAAAAAAAAAACGCCAGAAGGAAGACTGAGAAATCTACCACCAGAACATCTTGAGAAAATCAAGTGCCATCATTATTAATTCCCCACTGTTTGGCTGGGCAGAAAGCCACGGGTGTACCAATGGGAGAGATCTGGCTCCAAATAAATAAGCACGTGTCCTTTGGGCAGATATTAGGCCAGCTCCGGCTGTTAAGTGGTGCCCGCGCCACAGGGGCAGACACAGCACAGGAAGGCGAAGTAATGCCTGCAGCCCTGCATCTTCTGCTCCATCACAGCCAGCAGTCTGGAACCTTGGCCACATTTGGAAATCCATCTCCCTGAACCGACGCAGACAGCTTAATGAAGCAATATTTATGGAGCTGATACCACGGGGGATGGCTGCTCCTTTTCTCCATCTTCTATTTTTAATATTTGATCTGGCAAACGTATTATTAAAGGAATATTTCAAGTCTGATTACTCTTCTATTTGACTGTGTGTGTTATTCATGCACGCTGGGTGTCAGGGGAAATTACGCCTGGTTTGAGAGTTTTATTATGTCACTCTTTCAAAGAGCCCTTTGCTCTAGTATAATTACTATTTCCATGCAAGGCTACAGGTCCCTGGCTCATCTTAGTCACTTTGTTGTGACCTCCTTCTATTACCCTGTTTCCCTATGACTCCCAGCAGGACTCTTGTCCTGTGGATCAGGAACTTTCCTTGGGAGCAGTGGTCTCCTTGGCTATGAGAGAAGTCATTTCATGCGTCTTGTTTCACTGGGTGCTATTTACTGAGCTGTGCTCTGCATTAAGCCAAATAGAAGATCACACTAGTATGACCTGTCCTTGGCTGGAAGCCAGCCCAGGTTTCAGTGTCTTGGGGGATCTCAACTCTTTTTGTCTCTGCTTTTCCTTTCACTAGACTCCAGATGCACCTTGAACCACCTGGAAAATAGGCCTCTTTCAGACAAGTTCTATTTTGAATGAGGTTTTTAAAGGCTAGAGGGACCAATGACCAGAGATTCTGTTTCATCAGGGGATGGACACAGAGGTGATACTGTAGAGCCACCTTCCACTGACCCTCTGAAGGATGTGGCCTAGCTCTTCACCAATTCAGCCTACAAACAGGCACGGGTTGCGATGTTTGTTATTGTTTGGTTGGTTTGATCAATTATTGTTTGCTTTTCTTATGAGAAGCAGGTGGCAAACACTTTCATCTGTGCAAGGCAATACAGTCCCTGCTACATAACTATTCAGCTGTGCTACCATGGCACTGAGGAAGCTGCAGCACACACAGAGCCCTGCAGAGCATCAAGCTTTCGGGGAAGAGACAGGCAGAGAGTCAGATTTTCTTTGAATTGGGCACACGTTCTAAAAGAAAAAAAAGAGAGAGAGAGAGAGAGAGAGAGAAAAACTTTTTTTTTCAAGATTCCACTGTGAATGGCGTGACAATGTGATCTCAGCATTCAGGAGATTGAGGCAGGGGAATCTCCAACTCAAAGACATCTTCAGACGCATTGAAAGGTTTCGTTGAAACAAAAAGAAAGGGCAAGGATGAGAGGAAAGGGGAAAGTCTCCAATATCATACCTCGATGAAGTTAGACTTAGTTCAAGTTAACATATCTCCCCTAATACATTAAAAATACTCAGTTGGCATTTTACAAAATAGTTTTTGTTATGTTTCTTCTCCATCCCTCTGGGACATGCTAGATCAAATACCTACAGAGTCAATGACTCAAAAACACCCAGTGGCCTGAACATTTAATTCCTCTTGAATTTTATCAAGCAAAATCAAAGAGAAGGCACTGAATCAAAGCCTAGTCCTGGCCTCAATTTCCTTCTGCTTTTGGGTAACCCAGTCCAGCTTCCAGGCTGTGATAATGACCTCCATTCACTCTCCTTGTCCATATGCCCACTAACAACCAGATGGGGCTGCCATCTTGGAAAACATACCTTAGCAGAAACAGCATGTGATTAATAAATGAGAGATAATAAACGTGATACTATATAAAAGAAAAAGTGCTATGTAGAAAAATAGGTGGAGTGAGAGACAGAGAAGCCTGGGTTCTTTAGACAATATGGTGAGGAAAGGTAGAATTGAGAGCCCAAGAAAAATGGAACAGGGAAGAGTAGGCTGGGCTAGGGTGGAGGTGGAACAGTGGGTGCAGGTAAGGATTGTGTAGCCATCGCTAAGATGTAAGCAGTATCCAGAAAAGCACACAAGAAAGCATGAGTCAGGAGGATGAAGGCTGGTGACGAACTTGCAGGTCCATCATGCTAGTGTCCAGGTGAAGGAGGCCAAGCCAAGTCAGAGTCCTCATCCCTGGGTATTCCACCCACCTTCACTGCAAGCTGACATTAAAACATGCTTTGTTTGTCCTGAGAAGTATGGGCCCATTGCTTCTATCCTCAACTTCTTATATTCCCCCTCAATCAGACTTTCCAATCCTTGAAATACGTTACATAAACTTTCAGAAAATCAAACGTGTGGCCATAGATGGATAGCAGATGAACTTCCTCAGCTGACCAGCAGCAGGCAGGACCTGCCTAGTGGAATCTTCAGCGAGGATTAGGTCATCTTCTTTGGCAGGCAGTCCAACTTGAGATCCAGTTGCCACCCGCGTCCAATTTCCACTGACTTAAAGCCCCACAGATATTTCTGATTTCCCAACAGCTGCCATTATACAAAATTTAAATGCAAAACGGACAATATGCCAAAGCAGATGTTCTAGGAAATCTGATTAATTCCAAAGAGTTGGGGAAGGCTGGAATGCCGCCTTCCTCAGCACATTCTTCCACAGAGCTGCTTGCAGGTTCCCTTGGTGTGTTTGGATGCAGCTTTATTACATTTCACAACATCCGCTCAGCTCTAATGCCAGAAAACCAAATGTTGCAGAAATGAACATTGACGCATTACATCCTTAAAAGCTCCATGAGCTCCTTCGTGGAGCGAGGTGCTCTATAAATATTCCCCATTTATATATCTCACCATAGCTCCTGTCAAACACAAAGCCATTTACCCAGTCCCAGACTCTGGTGGAGCTTGTGAGAGATCAAGAGGAGAAAGTTGAGACAGGAGCTTTTTAGATGTGTGTAGTCATGCCTGTGTGACTTGGTCCTCATCTGTATGATGGGCTTGTCCAGCAGAGCCTGATGGCAATCCAGAAAGATAATGGGGATCCTGGTGATAATAGAGACTATCCTGATAAAGGTGGGTGTGTTTACCATGGTCTCCTTAGGGGCCACATTCCATTCCCATCTGACATGCCCTATATGAACGTCTCCCATGCTCCATAAAGCTGTATCCCCAATGGCTCCTTCACTAAGATTTCCCCACAATGAACAGAAGAAACTGAGACACAAATCATGAGAAGGATAAGGTCATGGATATGTTAGTGGGCTTTACATTGCTGTGAAAAACTATTTAAGAAAAGCAAAATGCAAGAGGAAATACTCATTTGCTTCATAATTTTTTGGGTTTTTTTTGGGGGGGGGGATTGAGACAGGGTTTCTCTGTGTAGTCCTAGCTGTCCTGGAACTCACTCTGTAGACCAGGCTGGCCTCAAACTCAGAAACTCGCTTGCCTCTGCCTCCCAAGTGCTGGGATTAAAGGTGTGCGCCACCATGCCCGGCTTGGTTCATAGTTTTAGAGCTTTTAGCTCTAGAGGCCTGCAGGGAGATAGAATATCATGGCAAAAATGGCACAGTGGAGTACAGTAGCCCACTTTGTGGCATCCTTTCAAAGAGACAAGAAAGGATAAGCCTAAAACAACATGTACATATCCCTTCAAAGGCACACCTGTAGCCACACCCTGTCTTCTACTTATCCCTGCCACCACAGCCCCTCAGGAAAGAAAGACCTAATTCCTTTTTTTTTTTTTTTTTTGACTGATTTTTTAAATTATTAGATTATTTTCTTCATTTACATTTCAAATGTTATCCCCAAAGTCCCCTATACCCTCCCCCTGCCCTGCTCCTCAACCCACTCACTCCTGCTTCCTGGTCCTGGCATTCCCCTGTACTGGGACATATAATCTTCACAAGACCAAGGACCTCTCCTCCCAATTATGGCTGACTAGGCCATCTTCTGCTATATATGCAGCTAGAGACATGAGCTTTAGGGGTACTGGTTAGTTCATATTGTCGTTCCTCCTATATGGTTGCAGAACCCTTCAGCTCCTTGGGTACTTTCTCTAGCTCCACCATTGGGGACCCTGTGTTCCATCCAATAGATGACTATGAGCATCCACTTCTGTATTTGCCAGGCACTGGCATAGCCTCACAAGAGACAGATATATCAGGGTCCTGTCAGCAAAATTTTGCTGGCATATGCAATAGTGTCTGGGTTTGGTGGGTGTTTATGGGATGGATCCCCAGGTGGGGCAGTCTCTGGATGGTCCTTCCTTAAGTCTCAGCTCCAAACTTTGGGAAGACCTGATTCTTGTTTGTTTTTTTTTACTATTTAGTGTTTTTTATTAGATATTTTCTTTATTTACATTTCAAATGCTATCCTGAAAGTTCTCTATACCCCCCCTCCCTGCTCCCCTACCCGCCCACTCCCACTTCTTGGCCCTGGCATTCCCCTGTACTGGGCCATATAAAGTTTGTAAGACCAAGGGGCCTCTCTTCCCAATGATGGCCAACTAAGCCATCTTCTGCTACATATGCATCTAGAGACACGAGCTCTGGGGGTACTGGTTAGTTTGTATTGTTGTTCCACCTAAAGGGTTGTAGACCTTTTCAGCTCTTTGGGTAATTTCTTTAGCTCCTCCATGGGGGCCCTGTGTTCCATCCAATAGATGACTATGAGCATCTCCTTCTGTATTTGCCAGGCACTGGCATAGCCTCACTCGAGATAGCAATATCAAGGTCCTTTCAGCAAAATCTTGCTGGCATATGCAATAGTGTCTGGGTTTGGTGGCTGATTATGGGATGAATCCCCGGGTGGGGTAGTATCTGGATGGCCCATCCTTTCATCTTAGCTCCAAACTTTGTCTCTGTAACTCCTTTCATGGGTGTTTTGTTCTCTATTCTAAGAAGGAATGAAGTATCCATACTTTGGTCTTCGTTCTTCTTGATTTTCTTGTGTTTTTTAAATTGAATCTTGGGTGTTCTGAGTTTCTGGGATAATATCCACTTATCAGTGAGTGCATGTCAAGTGACTTCTATTGTGATTGGGTTACCTCACTAAGGATGATATCCTCCAGATACATCCATTTGCCCAAGAATTTCATAAATTCATTGTTTTTAATAGCTGAGTAGTACTCCATTGTGTAAATATACCACATTTTCTGTATCCATTCCTCTGTTGAGGGATATCTTCTGGCTATTATAAATAAGGCTGCTATGAACATAGTGGAGCATGTGTTCTTTTTACCAGTTGGAACATCTTCTGGATATATGCCCAGGAGAGGTATTGCTGGATTTACCAGTAGTACTATGTTCAATTTTCTGAGGAACCTCCAGACTGATTTCCAGAGTGGTTGTACCAGCTTGCAATCCCACCAGCAATGGAGGAGTGTTTCTCTTTCTCCACATCCTTGCCAGCATCTGCTGTCATCTGAGTTATTGATCTTAGCCATTCTGACTGGAGTGAGGTAGAATCTCAAGGTTGTGTTGATTTGCATTTCCCTGATGATTGAACATTTTTCAGGGAAGACCCGATTCTTAAGCACTCTGCTCAAGGGTAGTTCTGGACTTCCCCCTGACACAGGAACTCCTGGCACACACAGAGGCAACCTGCAAGCATGAGAACTATAGGAATGGCCTGGTGGGATTGCCCAGCCTACTTTACCTACAGACGAATGGCCTGGCGGGATTGCCCAGCCTACTTTACCTACAGACACTGAGGCTTTCCACCCTCATAGTCCTGTGATGACCGCAGGTACGAATGTCACTCTTTATATCATTGTTCCGAATCCTGAACACCTTGGGCTTCAGTTTTCTGTTCCATATGGTGAATTCCAAGACATCGTTTGGTGAGTTACACGTCATACGGCTCTGTACACACACACACACACACACACACACACACACACAAAGAGAGAGAGAGAGAGAGAGAGAGAGAGAGAGAGAGAGAGAGAACTTGGCAAAGTAGCCAGTATAGTCTCAGGAGGTTAAGTCTGTATTTTAGCCTACAGATTTTGGATCTGACGCTGTCCTCCCCACCCAAGTCTCTCTTTAGCCTATCACCTAGTTTTATAGTCTTAATAATAGCACTTTTCCCTAATGACTCCTTGTGCTCTTTCTTGTTTCTGGTTGGCACTGAACTCCAGAGAAGCAGGCCCCTGACTCTCAGGACTATAGGAGATATCACCCTTATAATTCTTCCATGAGTTTACAGTCCCTGTAAATACTGCTTGGAAAACTATAGGTTACTTAATGAGAAGCACAACACCTTGCTGAACTTCATACCAAGAATGCCTCATTGTTTGAGGAGGCTAAGTTCAGGGCCAGGACCCTTCACTTCAAGGCTGGTAATTGCAATAGTTGAGAGGTCCTGTGAAAGCTCCTTAAGAATGGAGTGCTTGGAACTGAAGAGTAAGCACTTCTGGGCAGCAACTCACTGCATGTATGCGAGGGCCCATGGAATCTCTACCAGTGGCTGCATCTGCTTACACTGAATGAATTGAACTGCAATAACAAACATCCCCAACATCGTCAGGATGTCTAGCACAATGAAGGTGTTGATGTAGTTGTTATTCTGTTTTTCTTTTTGTTTATAACTGCATAATCTATTAGGTTCATCTGGAGGACTCTGGTCCTTGCTACCTTCTGGAGTTCAAGCTAATGGAGACTGTCTTGACACTAGACACAATTCAGCAAAGCATGCACTAGTTTTGAAGCTTCTATTAAAAGCAATTCATATCTCTTCCCTCCACACCTCATGGGCCAGAACCAGTCACAGGGACCACTCTATCCTGCCGAGTGCTCAAGGAGCAGGAAATTGGTTACACTCGGTTGTGTCACAGACAACCACGGCCCCTCCTATGTCACTACACTGGAGAATCTGGGAAGATGGTGACAAGAGTAAATGTCATTTAAAGCACATGCTGTGCCAGAGTTTTCCACACCCTTTGCACACAATAACTCCATCATTGTCAACCCATGTGGACACTCCACCAAGCACAGCAGGTTAAGGTTAAGTCTTCTTCTGTCCTGACCTACAAAGGACTCCAGCAGCAAGACTTAGCTTCTCTAAGCTCCCCTCCCCCATCTGTAAGACTAGTGATAAAAACCCTACCCAGTTTCCTCCCTCACAGTCAGAAATTGATCCCAATGGAGAGTCTTCAGGGAACCTTCCCCCACCACAAGGTGAAGAGACTGAGAGAAGCACCCTGAATTTCATTCTATATCGAGAGAAGACCTGGGGACCCCTTGCCTGATGAATGGGGAACTGCATCTTATTAACAGTATGCATAGATGTCAGAATTTCAGAAGGTTAGGGAATGGACAGACCATTGAAAGCTTTGTATTTTGTCAAGACAACAATTATTTATAATCATCGTCATTTCACAACAGAGAGGGCAATGTAAGGCCAAAGACATGGAGAAGGTGTAATTTCAGAATAAAGGGGAAAGTACAGCCTAGATTAAATAAATATAACTTTACAAAATATCAGTCCTGCGTGCTTTCTTCACTTCACTGAAAATCAGGGCAAAAGTCAGGGTATGACCAGCCCCTGAGGACTGGCAGTCTCACCATGGGTGGCAGGTAGAGGCTTTGTGGCCACAGCTAATGAGTTCCCCTCTACTAAGTAGGCATCTGGTGTCAGCCATGAGTAACTGATGCAGCATCACAGGTGGAAGATCAGAGGCAGGTCCCCCATAAATCACCCATGACCCCCTCATCCATATTTCTATGCCACCCTCCCCAGAGATGGCTTAGCTTCAAAATGATGATGCTTCATTATCTCCTGAGTCACTCAGACACTGGGGACAAAACCTGAAACACATAGAAGGAAAAGTGGGGGTGGGGGTTGGCTCGTAGTTTCAGGGGTTCATATCTGGTGTTGGCTGGCTGCAACACTAGATATTTCTGAGCCTGTGGTGAAGCAGGGCATTATGGTAGTATGGGGGGCTGGTTTTTCTCATGGAAGACAGGAAGCAGCAAGCAGGAAGAAAGAGGCAAGATAAAGGTCTCAAGGGTCTTGCTGGTAGGGACCTATTTCCTCCAACTAAACTTCAGCATCCACAGTCCCAACCAGCCCAGTAGTATACTCAGATGTTGAATGGGGAACTGAATCTTATTATCCCACTGATCAGGTCAGTGCCCTCTGATCTGTCTTTACAAATGCCATCATAGGCACAGCACACCTAGAAATGGGCTTCAGTAGCTTCCTTGGCCACTCTAAGTCATATCAAGCTTAACCATTACAACCTCTTCACAAATCTCTTCTCTGATATCTCAGGCTCTGGGCTCTCCTAGAATCCTTGGGTTGGGGATATCCCTTGCCTTCCTCATGGACAGTAGGTGGCACTACTTTCTTTAAAGAAGTTTCCCCAAGTCACTTCTCCTTGATGATCCGCTCTTGATTAAAAGGCCATGAAGAATTGATTTATCAAAGCCTTGACACTCAGATGCAGCAGACCCATTTCTCATGGTAAGAGTTGTCTGAGGGCTGCCACTTTGATGACAGAGTGGAAGCAGACGAATACTGCCCACACCATGCTAATGGTCTCAAGGTCATCTTGCTGCTTTCTGCCTCTTCCAGGCTTGCACTGGATGGGCACCGTTAGTATACACGACACTACAGTCTGAAAGAAGAGCCAGTGAGGTTAGAGCTTCTTGGAAGGAGTTTGGAGGAAGACAGACGTGGACACATCGGGCACAACATGATATCAGCTGCATTTCCATCCTCTCAAGCAATGATGGGGATCTACTGGCTTATGCAAATGAAGAGCCAGGTGTGAGCAAACTCAGCTCAGCAGCTCAGCGGCACTTCTAGCTACAGAAAATGTTGGCTTGGCTTGGACTGGGCACCATCTCTGGTGCAGTTCATAGTTACTGTCGGCAGGCACCATGGTGAGACAAAAACAAAATATAAATAAAACAGCTCATCTTTTCTAAATGAGCACACAACCTTGCTGGGGACTGAGGATGTCGTGAGTGACCTGCGCACAGTGCTGCTCTCTGAGAGCCTGTGGTCCATTACAGAGCACAGGTTTACAATCAACTCCTCTTTGCTTCTGGCTCTAGCTTCTCTAAGTGCCTGGTCTACCTGTGTTTATCACAGAAGCACGGTTAAGAGTCGAGTCCTGCCCATGTGAGAGACCTGCATTTGAACCCTGGCTCTACCATTCATGAGGTCTGAGATCTCCCACAAGTGTGATGATTAATCTTGACTGTTACCTTGATTATAATGAGAAATGCCTAGGGGATTGGTAAAGCACATCTCTGAGTGTGTCGGTGAGGGCATTTCTGGAGATAATTAGATCACGAGGGCTCTGCCCTGTGAATGGATTCATCTCTTGATGTACTCATAATAGGATGTCATTATTGGAAGGTATTGAAGGGGAGGAGCTTTAGGAGAAAGTGGGTCGCTGGGTGGGGGTTACTTGGGTCAACTTCTCTTCCTGCATTTCACTCTCTCTGCTCTGTCTACCCAGAACATCTTCCTCCACACACTCCTAACATACTGTTCTGTTCAAGTGCTTGAAGCAAGCTAACCAGTAGACTGAACCTCTAAAGTCATGAGCCAAGGATATCCTGGATCAAATCTTTCTGTTGCATATTTATTCACAGTGATGGTCTAGTTTGCTTTCTGTTGATGTGAGTTGATGTGACAAAAAAAAAAAAAACTAACCAAAACCAGCTTCATCAGGAAAGAGTTTATTTTAACCTATAGGTTATAGCCCATTGTGGAGGGAAGCTAAGGCAAGAAGCTTGAAGCAGAAATCACAGAGGAATATTGTTCATTGGCTCACTATCAGATTCACATTCAGCTGTTTCTCTTATGCAGACAGCCTCGGCCCACATGCCTAAGGAAAGTACCACTCACAGTGGGCTGATATCAATTAGCAAACAATGTCCCCAAAGACAGGCCAATAGGCAAATCCAATTGAGGCAGTTCCTTAATTGAAGTTCCCTCTTGACAGTGTGTGAAACTGTAACAAAACTAATCAAGACATTAAGAAAAAGGTAGTTAATGCAGAAAATGGGTCAACTTCTAAAATGAAAAGACTTTTCACTGATAGTTGTTGGATGTTTGGTGGGGTTTGCAGCTCCTCTGCTTAGGGGAAGAGCTTGTGATCACTAACTCTGTACAAACAACAGGCAGAGATGAAGACACATGCCACCAAGCAGGGCTCTCGGGCAGAAGCTTCACTCAGGTCAGAAAGGAAGCTGGTGTTTGTTAGTGACTTGAGTCCAGAAATCTTATTGCTGAGGAATGAACTCAATGAATACAGGAATGGGCATGAGGTTTAAATGGGCCTCAAAACCAGGTTCAGTCAGAAAATGTGTGGAGTCCTGAGCCAAGGACCAGCAACAAGTGGGGCAAAGTTTTGGGAGAGGAGCATCATTTGGAGATAGGATTTCACAACCAAGTCAAGGAGCCCTGTGCAAAAAAGACCACTAACACTTGAGCTGGAGAGATGGCTCAGTGGTAAAAGCACTTACTACTCTTGCAGTGGACTAGAGTTCAGTGGGCAGCACCCAGAATGGGCAGCTTACAATCTCTTGTCACTCCAGGGGATTGAATACTCTTCTGTCCTCTGCAGGCGCCCATATGTACACACACACACACACACACACACACACACACACACACACACACACAAATAAAAATAAATAAAATCTTTAAAGACCACTAACACAGCACTGAAAATAGCTTGCCCGTGGGATATTATTCATCAGGAATCATAATTCTGTAGGAGGAGAAAAATCGATCATCAAATCTTGCCCACCATGGACCTCAAGGAGCACCACAGACATTGAATTTACATACCCAGAGCTTTGAAACCGAAATCCGTGCCTGGAGAAAGCATGTTAGAATCTAGTTTCTTATGGATTATTCATTTTTCCAACATACCATTTCATCCTGTACCTGACCAATAGGACAAAATCCACTTTTCTACACTGGCATTCAACCCCCCCCCCAACTGTGTGTAAAATAAAGCTTACTCCGAGAATATATGAATGTTGGAGAGTGGGAAGAGGCTTTTAGGGTGAAATTTCATTGTCTGGGGCTTAAGGTTCTGGGATATATCATTTGCATGGAGAGGCATTCCAGTAAGTTGAACCAATAATTTCACCAAGTACTATCTTCATTAGAAGATTGGGGTTGGGTCATACATATAGCCCTTAATTCACCTCAAATAAGCTATATGTACACAACTACTTCATTGAATCCCATCTAAGAGGGCTGTTTCACTGAATGTCATCTAGAAGAGCTGTAGCACTGAAATCTTTGGAGAACACACCCCCTGCCTCCTCTGCATTCACTGCCAGAACAGGATCCTGCTGACCCACCTGATCTGGAATTTGTTCCATATTCCCCTACCTGTAAGCTGCAGTGCCTGGACACGGACATCCCAAGCAAAGAAGCAGAAATTGGAACCACAGAGGATCATGAGTTTGAAGCCAGCCTGGGGCTAGTTAGGTGGTCTGAATAATAAATGCTTCTCCTGGAATGGTGTTGTCTGGTGAGGTTATGCAACTTTTACAAAGGATGGGGAGCCCTGTTGGAGGACATGTGTCGCTAGAGGCTTTGACACACTTTGAGAGTGTATAACCACTTCCCACTTCCAGTTTATTCTGCTTCCTATACTCCTGAATCACATCAGTACCATTTTCCAGATTAAACCAGCAGGAGCATTTCCTGTTTTCTGCCCCAACCCCAATCATCCAAATATGAATTTCAGCCTTTTCTGAGGCACCCTGAGTCTAGAGAATGCCTGAGAAAATAGAATTTGAGTATGTACAAACTTGCTGAAATGCTTTCTTCATTTGTGTCCTCACTGGAACCCCCAAGTTATCCTCCAACTCAGGGTAGCACTGTTAAGAGACTAAGACTCAGTCCATGGGCAGTCTATAATGTCAGCTACCCAAGGAAGGATTCAGAGGGGACCTCTCATTGGCCCCTTGATTAATGCCAGACTTAGCTGTTAGCATATCTCACTGCCATTTACAAAGCACATCTGTGTGTGCTCTAGTCCAGTAAACAGGCCCAGTTTATTTCTTGGGCCAGTAATTCTTTTATTTACTGCTTTGGCTTTGAGTTTGTTTCCTGTGTAAGTCTCACATCATCAGCTTGCCTAGTGTTGCTCTTCTTATATTGGCTGACTGCCCTTCCCCCATTCTCTTCTCTTTTATGCCCATTTGTCCTGAGTCCTCTAACTAGAACAAATAACTGGCCCTGTCAATCCAGACCAGCTTGTTGTGTGGCAGAGCCATCTTGGAGGTGTTTTTTACAGCCTTAATTCTTGAGAGACTCTGATCCGAAAATCACTCAGCCAAGTGACCCTGAACTCTTGACCCAGAAGCTGTTGCCTCAGAAACTCCAAAGTTAATAAATGTTGACAAGATGTTTTAAGCCATTAGCTTTGGTGTCATGTGCTCTGCATCAAGGGATAATTAATACAAGTAAGACCCTCACTGTAACTAAGTTCCTCTCACACACTTTTCTTTGCATATTAAAACAAAAATCCTTCTGTTACTGCAGAGTTGACATTAGGAGGACCCTGAGATTGAGGTGATCCTTAACCCAGTGACCACATGGTCCATTAGTACAGTGTCACAGATTTGGTCTAGGTGACCAGATATATCCATATGCCCACAGCTTTTAGTAAAACAATGTCCAGTGGGGACTGGGAAGTCACCACTCTACTGTCCATCACTCACTTCAACAAGAACATGATTGAACCCAGACATGTCCCCACCACTACTTCTACCAACACCAATAAGAAAGCAGCCCCAAAAATCTTGTTAAGAGGGATTTTCCTTTACTGTAGGATCAAGGTCCAGGCTATGGCCTATGGTCAAAAGCACAGCAAGAGGACTGTGCTGGCAGCAGGTTGGTGGGGGAGCTGTTGCCAGTTCTACCTGGTGACTTCTTGTAACATGGCTAGGCCAAGGTGTACAAGGTTGCTGCATTCCTTACTGACTCGGGCTTTGGATGCCAAGAGCTCAGAGAGTGAGAGAGAGGGCTCACATTTGTGCTGAGCACATGCCTCCAGCCAAGAATCCTGGAGGCAGCTCAGCCTCTCAGCCTTGTGAGCAGTGATAGATCCATCTTCTAATCACTATGCATGGAGTTAAGCCCTGCCAGGGCTGCCAGCCAGTTCTTGATGTGCCCTGACGGAGCTCCCATTATAAGAGGAAAGACAATCAAGTCAATATAACTTAACAAACATTTTCTGACCATCTATTTCATGAAAATGACATTAACATGGCTCCTTCCTTCCAATGCTCACCTCTAGCAGGTAGAGGAATGCAGAGTCACCACTGAAAAATAAACAAGACTCAAAAAATAATACCCAGAGCCCCTGTCTCTTCTAAGTACTAGCAAGTAGTGTAAGAACATTTTTTAAAAAAAAATCTCATGAAATGGTTTACCTCAAACTAGCTCTCAAGAGGATATAAAGAGAGGCTTTTAGTGAGGAGCCATGGCAGATGCAAAGGAGTAACATATACTAAAGAGCTATGTGCACAATGTTGTATGACATTAGGTATATAAGTTAGCTAGTGCCACTATTATGCCCAGTAACAAAGAACTCCAACACATTGCCACCTACACCAGCAGTCTCTACTTCTGTTCACAGGTTTAATGGTTGTCTGAGACACTGCTGGTCTAGAATGTTGATCAAGGACAGCACTGTTCCTATAGCTCTCCTTATAGCGGCCACCTGGTGGCTCAGGGTCCTTAGGAGTGTGTGTTAGATTTTATGCCTGCTTGTGATCCATAGGTTATAGAAATTGTGTGGCTCCAGTCAAAATCAGAGGGACAGGGAGACATGCTCAGTTCACAGTGGGCTGAAACAAGGATGAGGAAAGAGAAAAAGATGTATAGAAAATATATAATGACATCTTCTGTGGCCAGGAATAAATCATAGGAGATGTGAAGGAAGGGGTCCAGAAAGAAGCTATGACTCTAAAGGCTCATGAACTCATTAGAAAGTCAATGTTGTAGAGAATTGGAATGTTGGCAGTTGAGACTCAGACTATACTGGCTCTCTTTAGTCCTCTCAGTAGCCATTCATTGCCCACCACTGCATGTAACATGAAACCCTTGCGACTCCAGGGTAAATCCCTTAGAAGTATGAATAGACTTTATACCAACCTAGAACCTAAGTATGTCATTGGCTAGGATCTGGATCAAAGCAAAAAATTCCCTGATTTTCTATGACCCTCCTACCTGATATTTCCACCAGTATGTTTAAACAGTGTCTTGCTTTATTATTTTTCTTTTTTTCTGTTACTATGAAATCATTACTATGTTGGAACATGGAATATGGGCAAATTTGAATCTGTGTACCCAGTCCATGGTCACTATATTTGGCTCCAAAATAAATGCTCACCCACCTTGAGATGACAGCTGTATTTTTGCACTGATAAAAATGAAAACTAAAACACATATTGGAGGTTGATATGAGACAGACTCTCTGATCTTCACCAAATGACTTCTTTTATCCTCCTGGACACAAAGTCACATGGCATTTCACAACTCACTTTTGAATTAGTTTCTGAATCTAGCTAATAGAGTCTTGTAGGGTTGTTCTGTATTTCTAAACCTAAGCCATTAAGACTCTCTACTCTTTCCTTGTCTTTGGAGTAAACACGCAGATTCTGTCAGGCAAGACTGAGACCCAAAATGACTGCAGAACCACAATGTGAAAGGAGTCTGGGTCCATGAGACACCACAGGAATGAGGATACTCACTCAAGAAAACCACTTGATTAATTATACACACTTTAATCTGTTCCTGGGCTTGTAGAGAATTGTACACTGTAGTTATTTGTTGCAGAAGTTAATCTACCTTACTATTATTTCATGTCACAGAAGTCCTTGATCTATTGCTAAGTGGAATATACACAGAATTGGAGTCAGATAGACAAAGATTAAACATGACTGAGGCAGGCTAAAAAGGCATGGCATATAAAACAGAGACAAACTGTAAAATATTAAAAACTGATGTAATCAAAAAGCTTTGTTACAGCAGGTTATCATGTGACTATTCAAGTAGCAAAGACACAGGATGATTCAGGCCAGCTGTGGCCAACCAATACTGTCCTATGGTATTTATTGAGGTATCTTCTTAATTAATGATTGTAATGCTATATCCCAGACCTCTATGGGTATTAGACCTCTAGGCAGTATTAGAAAGCAGACTGAGCCTGCCAATAAACTGCACACTTTCAAGGCGTCTGCTTCTGTTTCTGCCTCCAGATTCCTGCCCTTACTCCTTAAGTAATGTATTGTGACCTGGTCACAGTATTTATTACACCAATAGGAAGTAAACTAGGATACCATCTTGCCCTACTCTAACTTAAGAGTTATCCTCCCAACCCACTAGAGGTTACCCAAAAAGGAGCTATCCAAAATGGTCCCTTTATGAATCTTCTCTGCACCCTTTCTTTGTTTTAGACAAAAACCTGGACACGCTAAATGAAGGTGCAGCCTACCCTCTCCATCCTAAGACCAGCCTCGAACTACCAGGAATAAAAGGATCCAGAAGTGTAAATCAGATGAGAATTGATTTCCTGGAAGCATAATGGTTCTTGCCTATACTCCCACACCTCTGCCCTTTTGGTCATTTTCCCAACAAACAAGCCTTGTTTGTCCAGGTAATGTTGACCTCCCTCAGGGGCAGAACATGCATGCCCAAAGTGTAAAGTTTGGTGGAGAAAAAGAAGAAAAGGAGGAGGGAGGAAGGCAACTCCCCTGTAGAGACCACAGCTATACTGAGTGTTCAGGGGGTGTGTACACACGCACTTACAGACACATAATGATACAGGACACCACACTGGCAAAGAAGCATGAATAGTTGTGGGAGTAGACAGAACAAACATAAATGTGCCTGCATAGACACTGATAGATGAATCTGCATGTACACACACACACACACACAGAGAGAGAGAGGGAGAGAGAGAGAGAGAGAGAGAGAGAGAGAGAAAGAGACAGAGACACAGAGACAGAGACAGAGAGGGAGGGTGGGAGGGAGAGAGAGCAGGTAAGCTCACAGGCTTCCTGGACCCTCTGATCAGTTCCTGGGGTCTTAATCTGGAGTCTAGGACTTTGAAGACTCCATGTAGCATGTGAACTAATTTCTTTGCTCTTGACTCTCAGAGTTTTACCTGACCACTATTGAAAGCCCCCCTACTTGGGTTGGTTTTCTGCTCCATGCCCATCCATTTGCCATGCATTCCCTACTCTAGGGAGCCCCGGCAATCTCATCCAAACAGCCTCCTGGTAATAAAGAAGGGGATATTAAAACTGCTGGGAGGTTGAAGTATACGTATACCACGTCAAGAGTACCTCCACTTTTGCATGATCCTTCCCTGACTCAGTGCTGTCAGGACCGAAAGCTAAGCTCTTTCAGTCTGTAGGAGAATGGCAAAAGGAAAGTGTTTGCTATCAGTGCCCTCCTTCCCTCTCAACCTGATAAAGCAGTCACACCTGCCCAGAGTGCCAATCATTCATTCACTCAACAAACACGTTCAGGTAGCCAGGCCCTGGGCACTCAGGTGCAAATATGAAAGGCCAGTGTCAGGCCTGGAGACAGAGTCTGGTGGGAGAGATAAGAAGCCACCTGACATTCCACATACATCCCGAAAGATCTGAATTTTAAGAGAAACCTGAAGAAGAACTTGCTTAACCCCAGGGTTGAATCTCAAATGTGGAACGGGAAGCCTCAGTGATGGGGGTATTCATGAGTTTGAATACATTTTACACTTCTGCCCCACTAGCCAGCAGTACTAGTAGCTTCCTTTGCAAGGCCTCTTTCCACCATGCCCTTCAGAAATACCTGCCCAGCCTTGGTCCTCCTCGTGGCCCAGGACCCAGCTGCTTACCTCAGGACAGTCGAGTTCCCTACCTTTCACCCTCTGCAGTGCTCTGGCAAACCTCATATTGTCTGCAGGTTGGTGGCTAGCAGACCCAGACTTCTGCTTTGGTTTGAGTCCACAGCAATTCTGCGAAGTCCAGATCCTGTTCTAACTACTCAGCCCTGTAGGCAAGTATCCACAGTTACACAAGTCCTTTCTTAGCATTTGATTGGAGCCCTTTCTTCTCTACCAAGAGACACCTAGCCTATCTGGCAGAGAATAAACATCAGGCTCCCAGCACCCATCCCATAATGCAAAGTCTCTCCCACCAGCACTGCCTCTGCCTGCCAAGCCTCCACAATGACTCAAACTCAACTGGCGCTTGTGCTAATGAACTTGGATGTGTCTAAGTCCATTTAATGGCATTTAATTATGCACTGCTTCCATTGACAGGCTCAGGAAGATCTATACTGACTACTGACCTGTTGGGCTACATTGTATATATGTCTATGCAGACCTCATACTGCTTGCTGGAAATTGTACTTTTTCCTGGGGCAAGGATGGGAGTCCTATGGAAACAGTGTTCAGTGTTCAACATCTCCTAGAGGATCCTGGGAGGAGTCTACTTGCCAGGTCTTCTAATTCAACAATACTCACTGGGCATCTATGCAGGCCAGAAAGCTGGAACTAGACGTGTGTACACTAAAACCTCCAACCTTGCAACATCCAGTAATTCTAATGAGAGATGGAAGGGTTGAGGGAAGGGAGTAGGGTTCAAAGGCCTCAGTCTAAGGTAGCCTGCCCAAGTTCTGTGACCCCACCTATTCACATTCACTTGGGTGCCTCTGGTTCTGCATGATGTGTGGCTGCAGCTTGGCTCTTTCTCTAAAGTATCGTCTCAAAGTCTAGTGTTCTGGAGCTAGCTGAGATGTGATTGTTAGAAGTAAGTGGCAGGTCTCAAACAAATCACACCATGTAGCAGGTCTCCTATGGGAGGTGTATTGGGATGGGGAGACAGAGGTAGCCTCTGGGAGAGGGGGAAGAAGAAGACGGATTGGGGCAAGGAGAACGAGATTTATACCGGGCCCGTGACGCATGCGTGAAGGGGCATGCCTCAGAGCCATGGCGCTTGTGCAAAGGGGTGGCCACAAGAGCGAGCTAGAAATGAAGTGTCTCGTCGCCAGGTCCCTGAGAGCTGGCTGTGAAGATGCTCAATTGTTGTGAAGTCACTTCTAGCTGTCCACGGATGTGCCTGATTGCTAACAGTGATCTACACATCAGCATCTCTACAGCCTACAGAGCCATGTACAGCCCAGTCAGGCCATTGGTAAGATAAAGCATGGGCCATGTACCTTTCAGTGGGAAGACTGAATCCCACCACACTATACCAAAATCCCAATGCATTCAAGAACTAGCATTACCATCGCTTAATTCTGTATTCTAAAAATAAGTGGGGGTGAGAGAAGAAATATGAGAGGGGAAAACATAAATAGAGACAGAAAAAAAAGAAGGAGGTGGGGAGAGAGACTAATCTTGCCTAAACCAGTCTTTTCTGCGCTTTGATATCATTGAGGATGACAAGGATTAGACTTAGTGAGTCGTGTTTGGCTCCATATAGCTCCCCAGAGCTGTGGCTTTTTTTCCAGGATGATTTAGGATGATCTCCACAGAAGGTCTCTTGCTGAGTAACACCTGCTACCACCACTGCTGTCTCTGAAATCTGCTTAGTCAGGGGATATTGAAAGAGCATATATACTTACTGTTTGTTTTTAAGAACCCCTTTGTTTTTTCTTCACTACTTAGCCCTAAGCTTGAGGTTCTACTTCCTCATTATGTCTGAGCCCAATAATCAGAACAATGGAATGCCCAGCTTGACACCTGCCAACAGCAAAGTGGCTTACCCTCCCTTGGAACCTCTCCTGGTCTAGGCAGAACATCAAGATGTCTGATATGATACCTCATTGGGAAGGGCTATTTTGGGTTGAAAGGCTTTGAGTTCTTCCCCAAGAACACCCTGAAATGGGAACAATTGAGAAGCTAGCTGAAGACAAATGCTTCTGCTTCTGAGAATGGTCCAGAAGGCTTGCTGAGTCTTAAGATAGCATGTGATCAGCTCATATCCTATTTAGGAGAAGGATCCCAAAGCAAAGAGGACCAAGGATAGAAAAGCAGGAGCTGCCCATTGATGCTCCACTGTGTCCTCATTCAAATGCCAGCAGGTGGTCACTGCCCCAGCTTAGGCCATGGGAAGAACTTAGATTCAAGCATATAGTATGGAAGGCAATCAGGAGGTAGACACACAGGAAGAAGTGATCAAGAAAGGGACTGCAGCCAACCTGAGGGGCGACAGAGAGTTGGACAGCACTGAGGACACCTAAGTGAAACAGGTGGACAGATCTCAGATGTCCTATGGGAGAGCAGGCTGGAAGTAACACACAGATATACTTCATCTAGTCCTGGGTTCTAGGTTAACACCTCAACCAATCTCAACCTTACACCTACACTAGAGAAGATCCTGTAAGAGAGGATCAGTAAGCACAGGGGAGGTAGATGCCAAAGCCAAGTCTTACAGTGTGCTGCTGTGTGGCCAATGCTGGGCATGATATCTCACACTATCTTTGTCCCCAAGAAGTTCCCAGAATACAAGAATTGGGAGACAAGAAACACATCCCACCAGAGCCTTTATGGTTCTTCTATGACTGCAACATTATCCTTTTGTCCAGGTCCTGCCAGTAAGCCAGCCTCTGGACACAGGAGTGGGCAGAAAGCCATGTTAGTTGGCCTAAGCTGCTGTCACCAGTAGGAGACAATAATAGCAAACCATACCACTACTGGAGTTCATGGACTCCACATGTTTTCGCCTGCCACACACCAAACCCATCTCCAGGAAGGATAGAGACAGAGTAGGCAGGAAAACATGCTTCTCACGTCGGGAGGCAGAAGCAAGAGGCAGGTTGCTGCTCATTTGGAGAGCCTCTCAGGTTGATTCATATTCTACACACACATAGCCCCGCAGGGAGGAAGAGGCAGATTTCAGTCTCTTTAAGCTGGGACATCAACTCTACCTTTGGTCTCAGCAGGCTGTGTGACCCAGCACTACTCAACCACATCGCTAGGTGCCAGACTTCCCAGGGAGAAGCACAGTGAGGTCAAGCAATAATGTCACCAAGACTGGAAGGGACCCAGGTCCTCAGCTCAGGCTCTACCCTGGCTACAGGTACCAACCCTGCCACTCCTTGTACTGGCTCATCCTTGCGATCTGTGTCACTATATGTCCAGAGCACAAGGCTCAAAGTAACTTTCTGTAAGACAAAGTTAGGTGTGGGAACTAAAGGGGGCCAGGGAAAGATGGGGGAGGGAGAATAGCCCACGTCTGGCCAGAGTTCCTCCTATGCTCTGGGCAGGCAGACGCGGGAGGGCTGCCAGACGCTTTCTACTCCACTCTGGGTGGGCATCTAAGCCACTGACCCCACTTGAAGGGGACGGGGTGGTGAACAATGGGCAGCCCCCGACCGGGGAGTCCCAGGGTGACACCCTGTGCCCTGGGGTTATGGGAGAGAGGTTCCCACGCAGGCAAGAATAAGTGCAGATGAACAGAGACAGTCTATGGTTTTAGAGCTTTATTATAAAAAGGCAGGGAGAAAGGGAGAAGGTAAAAGAGACAGAGAGACTGGACATGGCCAAGAGGAGAGAAAGGAAAAAGAAGAGAGAGAGAAGAAAGGCTAAAAAGTGAGGGGGAGAGAGAGAAAGGAGAGGAGAGAACAAGGAGAGAGAGTGGAGAGGAGAAAGAACAAGAGAGCAAAAGGAGTAAGAGAGTGAGGAGGGGCCAAACAGCCCCTCTTAAGGTATGTTGCTATCTTTACTGTTCCTAGGTAACTGGGGAGGAGTTTAGCCTGAAGGTCAGAAGCTTGGGACATTGCCTATGTGACTATTAACCATTCTTCTCTTGGGGCTAAGGGGGGCGGTAACTTCGACAGGAGCCAGGGTTCCAGGAGACATGAGAGAACTCCTTCTGCCCCATGTAGGTGAATTATCACCACCGGGTCTCGGGGTTTCACACCTCAGCTTGACTGGAAACCAGGCTGTCTGTGCATAGCCCAATGCCCCACAGTTAGGCATTCCTTACACTAGCCCTACCATCTTGCATGATAAATTAGATTGAGCCAAAATCCTAAGAGGAGGTGCCTGAGGGATTGCGGGACAGAACTGACTGGTATAGACCCCACTGACTGGACACCAGTCCACACATCCTGGTTCAGCACTCATGAATTCCCCAAAGACATTCTCTCTAGAGTTCCCAGCTCATGAACTTGCCTCTTCCTCCTCTTTTTCTTGGTCCTGGTGTAAAGAAAATTCCAAGGTGTCAACCAATCACAAGTTCTGTTAGTGTCTGAAGCACAGAGACCCCAGAGCTGGACCAATGCACGCCTTCTTCAAATATCTTCCTGTCCTGGATGCAGGAGTTCCAGGATACCCCTGGCCCCGAATTTGAGTCAGTATCCCCACCAGAGAAGATATTAGCCAAGGTGCTTAAGGTAGGGACAGAGAGAGACCTTAGTCATCTTGTCCTTCTTGGATTGCAAAGAACTTCAAATGTCCTTTTTCAGAGGTTACCATCCATCAGGAGGTCTCATCCATCTATTGAGTTGTACTGTGGCCTTTGTCATCCCCTCTCACAGCAAAGGGCTAGGAGCAAAGCACCAGCCTCCCAGTCAGGGTTGCTGTCATTGCAATCACAGCTGCCTATGCCCAGTGGGATCCTTCAGTGACAACATGAATAAGAAGAGTCATGGCCTTTTTGTGAGGTTTTCTGTGCTAAGTGAAAGCTTTCACTCATGATGTCATTAGCACTTTCTCACAGCCAGGAAAGGCTATGCAGCAATCAGATCAGCCAAGGCTCCTGGGGTAGAGGGTGAGAAGAGGAGGCATGCAGAGTAGTCCCTGCTCACCCTGATGGGCACACTCCCTCCACTGGCTCTTCAGGAAGTGCTAGCTATACTTCCATCTACCTTCTGTCTGGCCCTATACCCTTCCTTCCGCTACCCAGACACTGTTCTCTCTACTGTTTCCTGTAGAAGACACCCTTCCCCCAGTCCCCAGGGACATTGATGCTAGGATTGAGTTATAGTGCCACGTTAGAAGGCTACTGTGCTGGTCCTCAGAACTCCCAGCACTGTGCTCCCAGCCTGCCTTTGGCCAAAAGAGCATCAGTTATATCCCACCCAATCACCGCTTGCTCTCTTGGGGCCTCAGTCATTCTGTTGCTGTGTAGGCCAGAGGTACTGAAACTACCCCCTGACTGGCTGGCTATTCATACTCCTTAGGAACAGGTAGGGACCAAACACCCCCACTCTCCAACACAGGCTTTATGTAGTAGTCAATAACAACAGGTCCTATTAGACCTTCAGGATGTGGATTGTGATGGAGGATACAAGCTGGAGACAAGACACTTGGCTGTCACTCCACCTTTGAAGTGCAGCCTGGGGAGGTTCTTCCCGGGCTCTGGGCTCTGCTTTTCTTCACAGGAATGTGTACATCCCAGAGGGCTCAGCCCTGCTAATAGCTGCAAGTCACCATAACTTAGCATTGTGAACGTCAGTATGAATGAAAGGTCTGTTCCTCTGCCACTGCAGGACATGACAGATCTTACTAGACCAGGGAATGAGGCTGTGGCACTCCCTCTGAAGCCACAGAGGTATACTCTGTGCTGTTCACACCATCCTGTGAGAAGCCTCTGAAAGTATCCCTGAGACAAGCCAGTGTCCTGTTTCAAGAAACCAAAACTCAATGTCACACCATTCCCATAAGAGGGTTAAGCATAAAAGCCGGATACAGTGACGGATTCCTGTAATATCAGCACTCAAGAGGCAGGAGCAGAAAGATTCCAAGTTCAAATTGAGCTGAAATACACAGCAAGTTGGATACATAGTAAGCTTTGATTACAGAGTAAGAATTTGTCCCCAAACAAACAAGTAAACAAATGTGAAGAGAAAACCAAGCAGGTTCAGTTGTAAATCCTAGTGAAAAAGCTCAGAGTTAATTTCTGGCTGCCTCTCCCTGCAGACAGCTCCAGGAGACAGGAGTCTAGCTTCAACCATGCGGTTGATTACTTTATTCAAGTGCAGTAAGGAAGCACTCAAGAATCTACATATGAGGAAATGGGGTTCACCCCTCAATGCATTCCCAATTCAATAGAAGCAGGAGGCTGAACCGCAAGGATACCTTGGGAGTGACACCATCTCTAGGCTTCTGCAGCATGTGTTTGCAGAAGTTACAGAATCTGTTGGAACTTGTCTGCATAAGGGAGAAAGATTGTTTCAGTGGTGATGCTAATGCCTTGTCTGTTGGGAAACTGTATTTGTGCAGGGAATGACATGAGTCAGCTGCTTTACACACGAACGAGGAGGCAGGAATGGTGAGGAGTGCAAAAGGCCCATCTTAATGACTTTTGGGCATGTTCCCTGCTAGATGTATGCCAAGAAGCAAGAAATGACGTGTCTTTGTTAGGTCTTTTGCTGTGTTTATGTTTTTGTTGTCACTGTGATGGTGGTGGTGGCGGTGGTTGCTGCTGCTCCTGTTGTTTTCAATTTGACACAACCTAGAACACCCTACAGTCACCTGGGAAGAGAGAACAACAATTGAAGAATTGCCCCCAAAAGATGGCCCTGTGCCCATGCCTTTGAGAGTCTGTCTTGACTCGTGATTGATGTATATCCACATGGGCAGTGTCACCCCTAGCCCAGGTCATCTTGGGCTGTAAAAGAAAGCTAGCTGCGCAGGAGACAGTGAGTGAACCAGTAAGGACCATTTCTTCCTGGTTTCTGTTTGACTTCCAGTCTTAACTCCCCTCAACTATGGATGTGACCATGGAGTATTAAGATGAAGTAAACCCTTCCCAGGGAGTTTAAAGACGAAATAAGCTCTTTTCCCCACCTAAAGTTGCTTTTGGTCAGTGTTTTATTACAGAAGAATAAAAGGAACTAAATGACAATTGAAACCAGAAGGTAGCATTTTATGGAAGCTGACTGTTGTTTGTTTTGGAGAAGGATCATGGAAGATTGGGAGTTGGGGGCTGGAAAAGTCATTGAGTGTTAGCAGAATAATGGGCTGTCATAGTAGGAGCTTGGGAGATAAGATTGCAGAGAGAAATGCAGACAATGGAAGGCTGGCTTGTGAAGTTTCAGGGGGAATCAAAGACTCTATCTGTCAGGGACATCCGTGCAATGTATTTGAATTAAGAATTGTGGTTGCTGGTCAGCTGGGGCTATAGCATCAGCTGTGGTTAACAATGGCCAGCACCACTAACATGAAATCTTTTGTGCTTCATCTAGACAATGGATGCTGGTCATCTAGGGCTGAAGAATCAGCTGTTATTAGTAAGAGAGCATTATCATTGGGATAAAAACTTCTGTGCTTCACTGGGACAGTGGGATAGTATTTCTTCATGGTCAAAGCACAAAAAAGTCTGTGGTTTAAGATGGGCCATGGCTACACATCAGGCTGGCAGCATAACTCAACAAATAATGTGTAAGAGTCTCCCTCCCACACAGTACTGATTTTGATGGTGTGAGAGACACAAGACTGAGTGAGTCATAGAGAGAAGCTGGGCCTTGGCCCTGAGTGGCAGGGTTAGAACAGAAGCCAGGAGAGGCCATTGGTGAAAGTGGAGCCTAGGCCATTGGAGAGGCCAGGACTATGGAACACCTATTCAAGAAAGAGGCATGTGTGAAGTAGAGCTTACTGAGCTTATGTGGCAAGCTGCATATGCTGTGCATGGCAGAGCTGGAGAGATGGACTACCGGAGGCCTTTGGAGCCCAGAGTGAGAAAATCCCTGAAGTCAGAAGTTGAGTTACACTACTGGCTTTGTTCCACTTGGTTGTGGTTGCCTCCGGAGTTCTGGGGTTAAAGGTGTGAGTCAAGCCATGGCTGGCTTTCACTTCATTAAAATAACTTTCACTTCATTTAAAATAACTTAATCATGCATATATGTATATATTTTGTATGTGGTCAATGTATACAAAAATATTCTCTGCAGCAAAACATAAGAAACACTGACTATTCTATGACTTTAAAAGTTATGTAAATTATGGCTTATATGCCTGCGGATGATAGGTGGACCTTCTGCAGATTGTCTGGGAGGACAATCTCTGTTGCTTGGATGCACCCTTAGCTGGGTAGCATTGCTAGCCTTCCCTCCCCACAGACCACCAATTTGTCCCATGCCTCCAAATCATGCCACTACTCACTCTTTTGGGGGGTGGGGGGTTGTGATATCCTCAGGCCATGTCTCAAAGAGCCGAAAGATTTCATCACACTGTGAAATGTGAGGAGGCAGCCAGACAAGCACCTGTGAAAGACAAGGAAAAAGGTCATTGGGTATGAGGCCCAGATAGCGTCAGAGGGGGTATGGGAGAGGAGTGGGGAGTGGTGACCTTCAAGCACTAAGCCATGGGAAGCATAGTTAACCAGCCAGACAATAGGGAACTGAAATAAAAATAAAAATAAAAACATACATGTTTCAACCTATTCATCCATAATAAAAAGTTCAGATCCTTATTTATGACTTCATCGGACGCCACAGTTAAGAGACTTTGGATAGTTTAAGGTACACTGACCTTTTAAAGTGTTGGAACTTTGAAGGACTTTCAGTTGCACTGTACTCTGTTGTGATACCCATTGTATAAAAGGCTCACTATTGCCAAGTGTGGTGCTGTATGCCTTTAATCCCAGTACTGAGGAGACAGAAGCAGGTAGATCTCTGTAAGTCCAAGACATATGAGCTCCAGAACAGCCAAAGCTACATAGTGAGATCTTACTTCAAAACAAAACAACAACAACAACAACAACAACAACAGGTTCACTACTGAATAACCAAGAATCTAAATACTGGTGATATTGGAGACAGAGCCTCTTTACTTGACCTTCTAGAAAAGTCTGGGGTAGGGTTTGAGACCTGAACCCCATCCCTTCCCTTTGTCCATGGCAGACAGATATACTGGTGGATGCTGCACAGCGTAAGGCATCTTGTGATGTATGTGCCCAGTGAATGTAATGTATCTGCTCTCACCTGGGAGCTGGCAGGGAACAGTTAATTCTAACATAGGTCTATCTGCTTTCTCCCTTCCCAGATATCTGGATATTTCTGTCAATGAGCCTCACTAGCATTACTGGATCACATGCCAAAAAAAAAAAAAAAAAAAAAAAAGAGAAAACTTTGGACCTACAACCACAGACTTAAATGACTAATTAAGTTCATTCTTTGAAACAAACCATATTTGCATGCATCTCTCAGCCTGCCTTCAACTAAGCTCCCACTGCAGGGTGCTATAGTAATGACGGAAGGAAGGTGTGCAGAAGGGAGGCAGCTGAGCCTGGTGGACAAACCCTTGTACCTCTCAAGTTCTTGTGGCTGGTCTCTGGGCTTTCTGGCTAAGCTCACCATATCTACAGCTCTCCACTTTCTCCATCTTACAGAACCCAAACTTATTTGCAGTCCTTTCCTCCTGGAACATGTCCCCCACCAACCTCATTCCTGATGGTACCTGCTTTCTCAGCCACACCATGTGCTGCTGCCTGGCCTGCCTTATTGGGAAGGGGCCTGTGGCTGAGGCCAAATCAGTACTTCTAATCCTGAAGCAGGAAAGGGGGCTGTTCATCATACCTAGTTACGACAGCCACACTTCACCCAAGTGGTCACTGTCCACTGGCTAAAAGAGGGTATACTTAGTGAGCTACAAGACCATGCATAACTTCTCTGTCTCTCTCTGTCTCTCTGTCTCTCTATCTCTCTGTCTCTGTCTCTCTGTCTCTCTGTCTCTCTCTGTCTTTCTCTCTGTCTCTTCCCTTTCTTCAGTTTCACAGTCTGTGCCAGAGCATTAGACTAGACATCTTAGTCTTCAGGGCCACTCTCACCCTCAAGAACGTTTACCATCTCTTACCAGTCTGATCCACATTAATGCCACAAGAGTATTTGGAGTTCATCCTGGACTGAGGCAGCTGACACCCCTCACCAGGATCCCAGGGGTGAGTATACAGAAAGATAACCTGAAAAGTCCTCTGGAAAGGGCATAGAGCTCTGGACAGAAGCAAGTGTCCCATCAACTCCCTCTGTAGCATTTCTCTGTCCTTTCTCCATACTCATGGGCCCAGTCCCCTGCAACTGTCCAGCCCCACTTCTGTAGATTTATTTTTTTCATTAATTTAACATACTTCCATCCTGTCCTGTGTTCTCAGCTCTGAGGGTAATAGACCTCCTACATTCCATGTGCTATTCCACTCCTGCATTGTGCTTCTTCCTACCAGCCACTCTTTTCTAGAAATGTTGACCCTGGTTGCTCTCACCACTTTGGGTCAATGATTGAACATCAGCTTCCCTGGACAATCAGCAGGCCTCCCTCAGGTCCTTGAATATCTTTTCTCACCCCCAAACACGTCACAGCTCACTGTACTTCCTTAGTGATTTGGCTACCACCTGGTTAGCCTGTGGGCTCTACAGAGTATGAACCTCAGATGGCTTCCTGACTACTGGGTTCTCAAGCAACCTAGTTTTAGATCAAGCATTTGCTGAGCACTCTAGAGTTATACATACAGTGGGTGAATGAATGAATGAATGAATGAATGAATGAATGAATGAATAGACATTAGAACCAGCCTCTTCTTTCCCTACCATGGACCAGGCATCCAGGTTCTGTGCTTGATTAAGACCATGTCCACAGCACTGAAGCCAGAAAGGGTCCCCAGGAATACTTCTAAGAAGGTTCCAGCCCCCTTCCTACTGCCCACTACTCTCTTCTTCCTTTTGCTTCTCCCTTGCAACCATATCCAAACATTTAAAATATTCTGTTTGGGTAACAATTAGCCTAACATATGGTCTAATCACATTTTTGTCTCCCAATGGGGGAAACTGCACAGAAAACTTGTAAACTGATGACTGATGGGGCTTTCTTGAGATTCTCTCTTCTTTTTTTAATGGTGCTCTTTATGAACATAAGTTGTCACTGATGCAAAAAGCTCTTAGCAAAATCAGATCCAAATCTCACATCTGCCTAAGGAGAAAACTGAGGCCTGTGAAGAGAAGAAACAAGCCACGGTCCTTAGAGTTTAAATCAGACATCTTGTCATTTGCCCTGCATAAATTATATCAGGTTCTCTTGGGTCCCAAAAGGCTAACATGCCAGAGTTTTGCTGTGTTTTGATTCTAGGTCTATAAGACATTGTGTCCTCTGAGCACAGAATGGCAACAAAGTAGGGAAGAGAATCAGACCCCTTCCAGAGACCATCTGACACCCACATTCCACTTAGGCAATGATGTGGAAAACCATGCCTCCATCCCACTGCCTCCCAAAGTCCACAGCTCATCACCATCCATCATTTGCACTAAGCACCCAGATGGCACCCACCAGTGAGATGATGAAACCCTGCTTAGATTCAGGAGAACTCACTGGTATCTAGAAACAGCTCCTCCCTGCTCTTAAGACCTTTGTTAGCTGGCCTTGGCTTTACATACTCATCATCCATCACTGTTTAGGCCTCAAAGCCCCACCTGAACAGAGACTGATTTGATTACCCGTGTCCAGCTTCATTTGCCGAACATCTGTTCCCTCCTCATTGTGACATCAAATCCCACCTCTAGCATTTTGTCTTTGTTGAAGATGCAGTGGTGGGATATCATTGGTGCTCCATGCAGGTGCTGTATGGGGCCACTGCCGCTTGGCAACGAATAGTGCTCCTCACCCTAGACAGCCACACTACATATGGAGACATGGCTTATTTTCAATAATAACTTAAGTATCGTGGTTCTTGGTTTGCAGATAATGAAAGTAAGATTCAGAAAGGGTCTATATATCCCTTTCTGTTAGACTACATATCCAACAGAAGGCAGGGCCAGGACAACCCCACCCACCCCCACCTCGACAATTGTTTTGAAGGAGGCAGTTCTCTGCAGACTCAGAGATGATGTCTGGTTTTGGAATGACTGAAGACAACCTTTTCACTCTGTAAGTGTGGAGGTCCCTAGAAAAATAACTAAATCCATTTCTGTGGCTCACAAAGGACAGGCATATTGCTTCAAAATGGCATCAGACCACCATCACCTGCCAAAGATCTTATGAAAATACCATGGAAATCATGTGTAAGTCTTCATTAATAAGCCATACCATGCAAAGAAGTAGAAGAGGGTCCCAGGAAAGAGCACCCAGTCCCTGCTGTTCAGAGGGAAGACCAGGTAGAGAAAGCAAATATCATATCCTCTTGCAGCTCAGCTCATGCCTCTCAACAGCTAGGCCTCAGTGGGTGGCTCTATTTAGCAGTGGGTAAATGCCCATGATGTGCAGCAGAGGCTAGATGGGCATTTAGTAGGCATGCTTGTCCCCCCAGAATCCTTGCCACCGACAGCTACAACTGAGACTCCAACCTGACAACCCTGACCAGCTGGGAAGCCATGGCTAGTTAATTTCTAATTACAAGGAAGTGTATAGCATGAACTTCCTATTCAAACCTCAAACTGTACCCTCTGCAAGCCAGGCTATATTGGCTTGTCATATGTAGATGCTTCCAGGTCACTGTTCAAGAGGGGATCCTGGCCAGAGGGTCTTAAGCCCTAGTGCTGAAATTAAAAGGAAAGGGTACAGGGTCCTGACCTGTGAGCTCTCGCAAAGGACGCCAGGCTCTACATACAAATATTCCAGCACATGAGAGCCAAGAGATGCTTGTGCACATGAGATGGCTACGTCATTGTCCAGAATTTTCTGCTACTAATTTAACAAGTGCTGACTCCTTGAGGTGCAAATTACAGCATTTTATCTCAGGAGCACACAGGAAGGAGAAGTCAGCCAGCAGACCCATTGGAGTCAGTATCATAAAGTACATAGACGAAACACCCTGGGGACTAGAAGACTTCCTAGGAGAGGCGATACCTGGCATTTGGTTATGGAAGAGTGCTTAGAAGTTTGCCTCCAAGGATAGAATGGGAATAAAGGTTACAGACAGTAAGCATCAGCTAGGGGCAAGGAGCCAGGAATCCTTAAACCTCAGCCAGCATCCTCCACGTTGTTTTACGGAGTATCTGGATCCTGGTTACCACACCAAGGCTCATCAGTGGATCAGGGGAATGGCATACAATGGTATTGTAGTAAATTCAGGATGTTTAAACAAGACAGAGAGACTCAATGACTTAAAACAATAGAAAAGTATTCTTAATAGTACTGGAGGATTCAGAAATATAAGGCCAATGTGCCAGCAGATTTAGTGTTAGTTGAAGTTCCCTTCATCATAGACAGCTGCCTTCTGACTACATCCACAACTTCAGTGGAAGGGATGAGAGCTATCCTTAAGCCTCTCTTATGAGTTATGGTTCATTAGTGAAACTCCTCTCTAATCCCCTGCTTGTGCAAATTACTACCTCAGGGCTAGGATATCAATGCATTGGCAGGGTTATATGTTATAAAAGACTATAATACTAACTACTTAGGAGGTCTAGGCAGGAGGTTATTAGGTCCACAGACAACATTATCAGTTTAGTAAGATTCTGTGTCAAAATTACAAGTTAAAAGGGGGTCCTTAGATGGAGCTCAGTGTTCCAGTGCCTGCCTAACATCTGCAGAGACGTGAGTTACATCCATAGTACCACAAGCGTGGGGAAGGGATGGGGATGGAACTTAGCAGAACAGTACTTGTTTAACATATATATGAGGCCCTAGGCTGCATGGCCAGTACTGCAGAGAGGGAAAGGGAAGAAGTGAGGGGGTGTGGAATTTGGAGCAGTGTGTGAACACTCAAAAGAGCAAGGGATTCAGAACTTGCCAAGAAGTAAGCTACCCAAGAAACAAGGAGCTCCTGACCATTGATCAACTACAGGAGGTCCCTGGAATTCTCAGTGCCCTCTGGAAGGTTATGCTGCTGACATCCCTCCATCCATGTCACTTCCCTTGCTTCCTACCCTTTCGTGTTAATCCCCAATTGAGAACACAACACAGATAACAAATTTAGGCCATAGAGTGTGCGTGGATGTTAGACCCCAGGCAAAACTCTATGTACACTATGGTGACTAATCTTTCCGCAGCCCCAATTTGCATCTCTGTGTGTAAATTGCCACCTACTAAGAAAGAGGAGCCCTCCAAACCACTTGCATATTGAACTCAACCCCAGGCTCCCTCTAAAACCCCCATAAGCATTTGGCACCCAGACTATGGGAACAAGAGGAACGAATATACATATGGAAGAGAGTCACACATCATCTCCAAGAATGGTACAGCGTTGGCTACTCTTGGACAATGGTAGGCAGAGTGAGAGGACATGCACCATGAAAAAATGTGTGGTGCACATAAGGACTTCAAGAGAATAACCAGCCAGACATTGTGACCTGTGATCTCAGTACTCAAGAAGCTGAACAAATAGGACCACAAGTTCTAGGCCTGAACTCTATTTGGAGACTCTGTCACAAACAAACTAGATAGGCCCTGACAGTCCACTCTCTGGGACTGGAAGTTGACTGTCTATGAATGTAACAGTGATGATGGATATTACCCATAGGATATCTGCAAGCAAGAAGTCATATGACAAGAACAGATAACAAGGGAAATGAACCTAATCATGGCACAACCAGAAAACGAGAATCTGTTTTGAAATGGGGTGAGGGAACAAGTTTTTAAAGTGTATTTCAGTTCTAAATATGACAGGTTTTCTGGATCCTAAGTTAAATATGGTTAAAAGCACTACAGAGGTGTGAGAACCCCGAAGATTCTGGGAGCTGCAAACCTATGGAGTCTCTGCGTTATCTGTCTCCAAGCTTGGTCTTTTCCAGGTTCATGGCTGGGTGACTATGAGCACACCAGGTCTGGAGGTTACAGGCACTAAGAAGCATTTTCAATGTTGTGAGGAGTGGGCTCACAAACATGCACACATACATATACACACACATGCACATA
The DNA here is from genome assembly GCA_902729485.2 of Mus minutoides. Classification (NCBI taxonomy): domain Eukaryota; kingdom Metazoa; phylum Chordata; class Mammalia; order Rodentia; family Muridae; genus Mus; species Mus minutoides. The sequence goes on from LR749490.1 coordinate 5,882,218, forward strand.
CACACATATGCCCACACGCTCAGTGGTACACATCATTCACTCTCAGTTGAGACAACAGAGAGCCAGCATGAAATGCAGCCAGCAGATGGGAGCCCACTGAAATGCCAGCCAGAAGAAATAGCCTCGTGGCTCAAAAAACAAAATTCCAGTTTAGCGAAAACCCCCTTTTCTTTTCTCGTTCCTCAGAGAAAATTCCTGTGGCGGCACCCAGAGCCGTGGCAATCTGAGCTGAGCTGTTATTCTGGACCACCACCCCATCTTGCATGTTAAGTACAAAATGGAAAAATGCCTCAAATTGGGAAATGGGGCTACAGTCCCAGATGGTGTCTGAACATGCATAAATTTGGTTGCTGTGTGAATAGATGGAAACTTGAAGGGAAATTTGAAAAAAAAAAAAAATCACATTCTTCTGCCAGACCACTCCCAGGCTGAAGAATTTGGGTTGTCACTTAGCTGGCAGAGGCCTGATCTTCTAGCCTGTGGGATGGGGTGGAAATCATACTGTGTTTAAAGGTGAGACCAATAAGATGGAGACTGACCTCCTCTAGCCTTTGTGTGCAGGCACATAGCCACAAGCACACATGCCCTCATGATTTCCTCTTTCGTTTTCTCATCTCACTTGTATCCCTCCCTGCTCGGGAGAAACCATACCACTAATGGACATTATCCTTTGACAATCTAATATTTTGATTCCAGCCATCCAGAAGATATCAATCAAGGCAGGACTTGTAGGTAGTAACCTCCATTCCTTCAGATACAGTATCAGTTGCTCAGTACTCGAAAGTCCTAAACTACTGCCTGTAAAAGCATCCCAGATATTTTGGTTCATTCCTATCCAAGAAATTTCAAGAATGGTAACCCTACCAGTAAGCACCATCAGAAAGATGCTCTCCTCTTTTGCTTCAAGTGATCAGTGCTGGCACAAGTACTACATAGGGCTTCAGAGGGTCTTCTAGAGAAAAGAGCCTGGATCCACACAGCACCTCTCTTATTCCTTACCCTCTTCTGGGTACCACTCTATGTTCCTCAAACCCAGCCACCTGCACACATGACACTGCCCACACTGCAAAGACCCTATTTCTAAAAGTGTTAGGGGTGCGATTTAATATTATAATAGAATTTATTCCCCAGCTTGATGTGATATCACCATCATGGAACAGAGCAGCTCTGATGACCTATAGGAAAACCTGCCCCATAGTTGGCAATGAAAAACCAGAACTGTACAATAGATAGCAAGGCCTGTTGTGACAAAGCTGTTTAACACCCCTTGTTGGAAAAGATGAGAGTCAAGAGACCCTCACAAGACCCTAAGATTCAATCACCTCCTCACAACTGTATGTGGTTTATGAAAGAGGGAGAAATTGCCTGGGATGGGACTTTGCAGTGGTGCAGCTGCCCATGGACCACCCATGCACCTGCAAGTAACCCCACCAAACTTACTTACTCACAGACTTGGACTTACCTCTTCCCTGTGTCTGTCATTGCCTTCCCTGTTTGAAACAGATGTTTCTCCCCCTGCAACATCACAAAACATCATAAAACAAGTGTAGGACATGTAGTGAGCAGCTTCACTGATAACGCCTTCTTTGTCCTCCCAAAGTGCTCCTCGAGACCCATGTTCCATGGAAGAATATATCAATACTGCTCTCCTCTCCAGGAGTATGAAAGCCGTACCTGTGCTGGCCGGTGCTGCACTCAGGGCAGGGATATGCCTAGCCTGGAGCCTGAACCAGAAAGTGGTCTAGGAAGCAGGCTGTACAGGGCAGGAAGGAGCCAGGAGAGAAGCCACCAAGCTGAGATGTGCTATAGGCCTGTCGTGATCACTTGAGAAAGCACAGGCTGCTCTGACGGCATTACAGAGATTCTGAGTAACCAAGAATGAGCAAGAGTCTCCATTCATTTCCCTGGGCACACAGCTTCCTGTCACAACTTGCTGGCTGGTTCAGATCCTTTATCTTTGAAGGGATGTCTGAATGAGATTCTTTTTGTACAACAGACCATGCCAACCACCCCACTCCACTTGCTACCCATTTGGGAAAAGGGATCGTGCAGGCATGCCACTTTTAGATAAGGATGAGGTAACTAGGGATGTCCTCTCAGAAGCATGGCAGGACTATCTTTGTGGGTCCAGACTGCCTGCCTGGCCATGTGAAGGGACCTTGTCTACTGCCCACTCTCCTGGTCCTCAGAGTTTATCAGTCTATGTCCTTTGGACTTCAGGAAAGGTACTGACAATTTTCCCTCAATAAATGGGAGTAAGTGGGAGGCTCCAAGTTTTGTTTAAATCATATGGTGGGGAAACCTTTTAGAACTATCTTCCAGAATCCCCCTCTACTTAGTCAGGGTTCACTTGGAAAAACCAATTGCTTGCTGCCTGTGATGAGGTCTTTTCAGTGCAGTGAGATACAGGTGCAGGAGTCAGGCCTACCAGAACTCGGAAATTCTGAAACTCAGAGCTGGGCCAGGCTCTTCAGTGGCACACAGAGGAAGGAACATGTGACTTCCACTTCCATACAGACCCCGTGACTCCAGGGCCAGCTCTGAGAGGGCTATCCTCAGCATCCCTTCTCATCAGAACCTGACTTAAAGAAGAGACCCAAGTGTCCTCATTACAGTGGCACAAAAGACACAGATGGCAGTAACCGGAGATTCCAAGAGCTCCTTGGGAAGCTGTGAGGTGTCTTCCCCACCATGGTATCTCCACCAGCCAGTGTTGCTGGGTGTCAGGGTGTGCCTGGTTGGGAAGTTTTATTATGTGCTGCCTCAAAAAGCTGCCACAGATAGGCTTGACAGGCACTCTTGCAGGAAGAGAAGCCAGATATGGGAAATCTACTGTGGTCTTGGATTGAGTGTCCTTCCCAGTCAGGCTTGAAAACAGCAAACACTGAATATCTTTCCTTCCAATCATACTACAAGGCAGCTAAAGCCCTACAAGCTTACATATGACCTTTCAGTTTCTAATCCAACAAACCACCTGTTAGCCTCTCCTCTCTGTTCCTTCCTCATTCTCCTTCTTCCTTCTCTGCTTCCCCTACCCCCCACCCAACCCTGTCTTCTCAGTCTTTTAAGTTACAAGATAAAAGGAAGATGGACATTGTCAGGCTGAGGCCTCATATGCCAAATGCTAGCCTTTGACCTAGCTTTTATGGCCAAATTATAAACCGCTGGTCACAAGGGTGATAGTTGAAGTTCCCCCACAGCCTCAGCAGCAGCAGCAGACAGGCAGCAGACATCAGGAGTGGCTGAGGCCAGGCGCTGGGGCTCATCTGCCAGCTCATGGCTCGCAGGAGCCTGGCAACGGGGCGGGGGCAGTATTCACAGCCCTAGTGATTTTCTATCACGGTGTAAAACCCACCACATACTCTCCTAATATCTGTTCTCGGTTTCCTATCCAGTCAATGAATTTCGTTCATAATTTATGGATTTCATTTTCTGTCCACAGTCTCCTATACTGAAGATGGATTGACAGTGTCTGGCTTCCTTGTAGTTGGGGGCGGGGGGGCAGCTCACATGGTCCCCAACCTGGTTTTTATAAATCCTCTGATTCTTCCAAGACCAAAGATGTTAGATTTGCTGAGAATGTGAGAGCAGAAAGCCTCTTTCCCTGTTTCAAGAGAATTTGGGATTCCCTGGTCTCTAGAAATACTGATGGCTCCAGGAGTAGGCTGTGGAGCAAGGGAAGCCCAAGTATGGTTGAGAAGCTGGCCTGGCCTCAAGAAAGCCACTTTCACAGGCTTCCCTGTAGTGGTACAGGGGAGAAAACTGCCTGACCCTATGGCCAGAAAGCCTAAGGACAGTGGAGGGCAGAGCTGTAGGTCGAGGGTCTGACAGGATGAACTAGAGCTTTGCTCATCGTGACAGCTAAGTGTTGCCTTGTGGCTAGTCATTGTCAGGTCCAGAGAGACATAGAATGTCCCAACACTATGTTGGAACTGAGCTGAGCACTTCCTGGTGCTGATGGGGGAGGGATCCCTGATCACTAAAAGGACTATGGAACATGTGGGAGAGCTGCTTATGAGAACTCCTTTGGATTCAGTTGGACTGGGCCAAGATGTGTTTGCCCCAAGCCCTCACTTGCTGAGAATATAGGGAGAAACCCATAAGCACGGCCAGTTAAGCCCAAAGCTGATCACACCTTGAAGCCTCCCACTGCCCTTAGGCTCTCCAGTCAGTGGCCTGGTCCCAAGGCACACTCCTATCTACACAGCTACTGGTTATAAAGAAAACTCCCCCTAAGGAAACCTTTCAGGCAGCGCCCTAAGTACGGCCTATCAACAACTGCCCTTATGTCCTTTCCGAATGGATGTCACAGGCCAACCGCACAAAATCAGATCCAGCTGTGAATGTGTGGTCTTCACTTTTATTTTCAATTATTTAAGTCTGTATAAGAACTGCCCACCTTCTGTGTTCTGTGGGCAGGGCCACCATCATTCCATAGACTGGACATGCCTTGGGAAAGGCCTACAGACAGAGGGGGTGTGCTCTTCTGAGATCTGCAGAGGAGCAGGTGCAGCTGGCATGCTTCTTGCCCTCCTCTGCTGCCCCATGTCAGGTGCGAGTGTGAATCTCTGCAGTCTCCTGCTTCTCAAATAACCTCGATAGGACTTGGAAGCCAGACAGATGCTGCTGCTGCTGAAGGCAATTAGGGTTGTGATACAAACATTTAAACAGGAATTGAGACAAGTCTAGCCTTACGGCCTCCTGACTCCTAGATAGAACATGGTACTGGAGGCCAGGAACCAGACTTCTTTATACATCCTAGGGCAAAGGGTGCTGGGGAGGGCCAGGCATGGCTACCTATGAATGAGAAATATTTTGTCTTGATCCCAGGTCCTGTTACTCCAGGCCCAAATCTGTGGCTCTTTACATAGACAATTTGTCACCCTAAGAATACTTTAAAGAAGAGTGATGACATATATGTATGTATGCAGGCATGTGTGGGTATAAATTGAAGAAGACTAATGGAAAAGCACATATATTCACATTGTTTTTTTTTAAATATTATCTATGCCCAGGGAGATGGATCATCAAGTAAAGTGCTTGCAAGCAAACCAGAAAATCTGAGTTCAATTCCTAGAATCTTCAGAGGAAGGAGCAAACGAACTCCAAAAACCTTGTTCTCTGACTTCCATACATGTATGTACATGCACACATGCACGCATACACACAAATAAATGTAATCAAACATCTTTTAAATCTTGAGTAAAATATATTACCTAGATCATAGAGAAACTATCCCTACTGAAAACAGATACTCAGGAGGCTTGAGGCAGGAAGGACACTGGTTCCAGTCCTGTCTGCACTACAGAGTAAGTTCAAGGCCACCACACCCAGCTGGATTTCAGTTCAGAAAGTGCCATCAAAGATGTCCAGTCTAGTAGCACAGATGATTGTCCCCAGGTGGTGCAAGACAATAGGGAAAGGGGATGTGTGTGGTTTCATGAGACGTCTACTCCAGCACAGCACTGTGAGGTGGCACAGCTCAGCAATGCTCTTTGAGAGTGACAAGGTGACACTTTAAAGGCTGTTTATGTTGCCATAGCTAGACAGGTAGGCACAAATCAACAACACTTGATTTTCAATAATTTTTTTTTCCATTTCAGGGAATAAAAATCTATTCTGAGGATGTTCTGTTTGAATGGCCACTAAATGAGGCATTAAGCAACATTACAGTGGCTGGGGAGCAGGGTGGAGGGAGTCTCCCACAGCCTCTGGATCACTTGTTTTAGAAGTTGATGGGAGCTTATGGCTGTGCTCCATTCTGCTTCAGGGACCTTGGCCAGTCTCAAGTTCTCAATTCTAACTTTACTCAAGTCACCACACCCCAACACCAAATAAGGCAAGGTTTAGGAGGCATGTGTCTCCTTAGGGCTGGAAGAGGCAGAGCTGGGCTAACAAGGCTGCAGTGGAAGGGAGACCAGGCATTGCAGTCCCAGGGAATCCTCACTATCTCTATGTGAGGCTCATTTTTACAGGAAATGACAGATGGTCAAAATGTGACAGAGTTACCACAAATAGGTACTCATAGTTCTAGGCAGGCTCACTCTCTTGCTTGCCTGACCAGTAGCCCCTCGTGATCTTCCTCCACCTTAACCCTCCTTTGGGTGACTCAGTACACCAAAACCAAGTGGGCTCAACCAACAAGCACGAATCTAATTGAGGTCAAAGTGCCTTTAACAGTAGCTGGTTAAGGCTCTTCCTGGTCTGTAGAGAACCAGCTTTTCTCCGAATAGAAAAAGGAAGAGAGATGTCTTTGATAAGGGCACTGATCCTATCTTTGGGGCTCCTCCACTGCAACCTAATCACATCTTAAAGACTCTACCTCCTATTACCAATGCCCTGCCCAGGGGAGGGCAGGGATCTGGACATGTAAATTTGGAAGAGCCAAACATTCAACTAACAACTTTGTTTAAGAGGGACCAAAGATGAATCAGAGATCATTTTAGAATCCTTCTGTGAGCTGTAAGCCCTTGGACCCTGGTGTTCTCAGCCTTACAAATACCTCCTGGTCTGTTGCACGGCACCCTAAAAGTAGCAAAAGTAGATGGACTCCCTAAAATTGGACTCCCTCATACATGTGCTGCAACACCTCATGCCACCCACACAGCTCAGTCTGAGCAGCCGCCCCCCTGCATTCGAATTTACCACAGACTGAAGGGACACTCCCACCGTGGTGTATTATATCTTCATATGTGTGGAATAGGAAGTCTGTGGCATCACAGACTGAAATCATAAGGCAAAACAAACCATGGGCCACGTGTTATGGTGTACACCTTTAACCCCAGCACTTGAGTGACAGAGGCAGGAGGATCTCTGTTACTTCAAGGCCAGACTGGCGTACGTAGTAAATTTTGGGCCAGCAAAGGCTATATAATAAGACCTTGTATCAAAAAATATAAAATAAATAAACCTTGATAAATTGATTAGTGTATCTGATTATTTCATCACACTGATGAAATACTGACTTGTGTCAATAGAATTTTGACAGATTGAGTCCAATTTGCCTGAGAGACAGACATTCCAAGAGATGAGGTCAGTGTAGGCCAGGGCTTCCAGATGAAAAACCCATCTGTATCCACTACTGATGTGGAGACAGAAGCTGGTCTTTGATGAGAAGTCCAATGTCTAATCCTGCATGGCATGACTAGGTCTCAGAAACTTGATTAGGGCAGGCAAGGAAGGAAATAAAGAAAAGACAAACACACAGACACACATACAGAACAGCTGGGATTGGGTGTGCTGTGTTCTCTGTGATGGAAGGCACCAACTAGGAAACAACACAGAACTTGAGCACATTGTATAAGGCACAGAAGGAGGGGTTACCTGGCCCAGTAGGAAGTCTCCCTAGGGGAGCAATCTCAGGGTGCAGTCATCAGAGGGGAGGATGCTGGAGTTGTTATCGTTTGTACACACTGACTAATCCTTCTCAAACACTTGTGGTTGCACAAACCTTCAATATTCACACTCAAACCATAGGAAGGTTTTGCCACCCCTCTGAATGACTCCTCTATCTGAGGCATTTGCGAGAGGACTTGCATGAGGTCCTTAACATGACCCTGCCCATGTCAAATAATACACATCCACTCAGTACTTCACCCTCTCTTTACACATTCATGCAGGCTTTCTTCCACTCTCCATACCCAGATAGCCTGTGTCATCTTAGATTTTTCAAAATCTACTTTCATTATAGTTCTTTTATGCTTCAGCCTCCTTTCTAGCCCACCACCCACCAGAGGTAGGGAAATAAGAAAAGTTTAAAGGAAACAGGGATTGTGGACCTGTTTAGAAATAGTTCTTTGGGGAGATTCCAATCTTCACTGTCAGCAGTCCAGTCCACTCGGCAAACACCAAACATGAATAAGTAGCAGTGGTTAGATTAGAAGAAACCACAAGGCTCTGCTGATTGGCAAGAAGGAGCCAGAATACCACCAGAAGTTCTTTGGTGAAGTTCTCTCTATAAAGTCATGGCAAGCAAAGATCAGCAAAGAAAGCAAGTCTATAGCATCATTAGTAAAGACCCGTGACAGTGAAGACCAAGAAAGACCACCAAAGAGTTGCAAGGCAAACCAATATAAGAACATTGCCCACTGTCCGTTGGGTTATACTTAAACTCTTTTCAAACATCATGCATCTCTCAAGTGTCCACTCCAGCAAAACATCACATGCCCTTTCACCAGGCAACTTCCAGAAAAACACCACATGTCTGTTCTCAGGAAAACATCCTGTCTCATGTCTGCTTCAGCAAAACAACATCTCATAAGACAGTTTCCAGAAAAACATCACATGGCACAACTGACTCTCCCATGAAACCAGAAATTATTACTTCAGTTCTGTCCTGCAAGAACTGCCAACAGTGGGTCTATCTACAGCCCTGATGGTACCTACTCTCTCCTCTCTGGTTCACCAGTCCTCCCTGACACAGCAATGACACTTGCTATCTTCAAGTGGTCTGTTGGGTTTCAGCTCAGTCACATCTGGGCCAGCTTTCCAGAAACCTGCCCCAGCTCACAGAGCCAGAGTACAATTAGCCAGGCTGAACATGAAAGCCAGTAACGAGCTCTCAGCATGCAAAGCAAGTGCTCTTGGAATACTTCAGAGCATCTCTTCATCCTCCCTCCTGGACTTCTCTGATGTCCCACCCCTACCCAGGTCTCCTGATACTGCATGCCCTTCTGCCAGCATGAAAGCCAGCTACTGCTTACTCGCAGGCCTCTCACAGCTTTAATACCTCTGCCTCCAGAAAGGAGGCAAACTGATGGCCCCGTGCATCACTTTTATGATGCGTATGAAAGAGCCATAATTAATTTCCCAAATGCACACAGGACTCAGGGGATAGACTGGGTGCTATTCACAGATTGCTCGATCAAGTGGCAGCTTTAGGCAAATGAAATCTGAGTAGCATTTGCTTTTGCTAAGAACTGCCTGGTGCACATTGGTCCCGGCGATGGCATCTCTAAAGCAGTTTCAGAAGCAGATTTGAGAGGTAACATTTTTAATCTTTAGCAAAAACCCACGTTGTGAGAGAGATTGTAATATCAGCTATCAGCGTGTGTGTGTGTGTGTGTGTGTGTGTGTGTGTGTGTGTGTGTGTTTTCTGTTCCCTAGAGTTAGAGCAAATTATGGCTAAAAATAAGACAACAGTATGGTCCACTGTGTAAACATCTTCAGTACAACTGCTCAACTGCATGTTTAGTCCCTGTCTCAAGGGGACAAAAAAGGGGGTCACTTATTGCAACATTCCTAAAGACCATGGCCATCAGGACCTAAGATCAGTGTCCTATACTCCTAAGTCCTTTGCTGGAGGCAAATCTTAGAAAGCAAACACTCTGAGAGTAGTGGTTATTTTCACACAAAACACAGGAATTGAGTTCAGTAGAGAGGTATGAAAACAGAAATCCAGAAAACACACTGAAGATAAGAAATGGTGTTGACAGGGTAACAATACTGCTATGAATAATGACCATATGGTACAGGTATAGTAGGTATCACAGCTAGCTTCGCCTGTTGATTTGACACAAAACTAGAGCCACTTGGGAAGAGGAGACCTCAGTTGAAGAACTGTCTCAATCAGATGGCCTGTGGCTACTGCTGTGAGATATTATCTTAGTTTCTACTTAAAGTGTGTAGACTTAGCCCACAGTGGGAAGCACCATTCCTAAGCAAATAGGCTTGGGCTGCGTAAGAAAGCTAGCTGAGCAATCCAGAGGGATGAAAACAGCAAGCAGCACTCCACCATGGCTTCTATATCAAGTTCCTGCCCTTCTGGAGCTCCTATCCTCCCTTGACTTCCTGCCTTGGCTTCATTTGGCAATAGACACTAAGGTATAAGGTGAAATAAACACTTTCCTCCCCTGTTGTTTTTGGTCATGGTGCTCATCGTAGAAACAGAAAGCAAGCCAGAACAAGGTGCGAGGAGGACAGATATTGAGCCAATGGAGGGCAGAATAGCAAGAGAGGGGAATGTGAGGTTTGGGGAGCCCTGACACTGGCCTGTCCATCTCTCTCACTGGGTATTTGTGTTCATCCAACAACAATACCCGCATGTCTTGCCAAGGGCAGAGTCTCATCACTCGTGCTTGGTAGGCTGGTGCAGAGAGCAAAATAGCAAGAGGGAGCCTGTATTTAGCATAGCCAAGGGAAGCCATCAACTGAAAATGAACTGGAGCTTTCGGGTCAATACCCAACTTCCTGAACCTCCATCCTTTCTGGTTTGTGCTAGAGTAAGTTCCTCCTAGTGGTGCCCCCACCAGGATGCCCACAGCAGTAACCTGCAATCTTATTGACTTCCTTCCCATTACTGTCTCCCTTCTCTTCCGTCTCCCTGCTTACTGACAACAACTCTGAAGCCAATGCCCTGCAGAGAGAGTTTCTTCTCTGGGTCTTCTAACAATATAGCATTCTCTGGCCTGTCTTGAGTCATATGCTGTTACAGGGCTCAGAGCTGTAAAATATTAATTGAACAGGTCTGGACCACATGTCTACACTCTGGACTCAAAAAGAAATGCCAGACACAAGCCAGCTTTAGGAAAAGAAGGGATTTCCCAAAGGAGTCAATGCTATTGCTAGGAGAGAAAGAGATGTTGACCAGGTCAAGCAGATGTCAGCTGCAACAGGAAGGTAGGCATGAATTCGCAACACAAGGTACAGGTAACATTGTAGCAAGCATTCATGGGAGCACAATGGGGAGGAGCCTGAACACAGCTGGAGGGCACAGAGTGTCTGAAGAAGGCATCAAGGAATAGGGCAACCTGCACAAGTTCTATGTGAGCTGAGATACATGGTTATGGAAATCTCAGCCCAGTATCCTAAAGTACACCTGCTACATCCCTGGAAAGCTAAGTGGCTTTCCAATCTCACTAAGACCTTCTTCCTGCCTTAGAAGTCTGTGACAATCAGCATTCTCAAGGGTTCATGTCTTAAATGTCTGGTCCCTTGGAAAGTGCTTTTGGCTGGTAGTGAAGCCCTCTAGGTGGAAAGATCTCATGGGAGGTATTTAGGTGACTGGAGTGATGTTCTCAAAAGGGATTCACAGATCTCAGCTCACTAACTTTTAACGCTCATTCATGAGATAGGTGTTTAGATCCACTATCTGTTCCTACTATTAATGGTAGTCCAGACATGGGATATATATATATATATATATATATATATATATATATATATATATATATATATATAAATTCATAGACATAGATATAGATATAGATATAGATATATTCTTCATTTACAATTCAAATGCTATCCCCTTTCCTAGTTTTCTCTCTGAAAGTCCCCTATACCCTCCACTCACCCTGCTCCCCAACCCACCCACTCCTGCTTCCTGGCCCTGGCATTCCCTTGTACTGAGGCATATAATCTTTGCAAGACCAAGGGCCTTTCCTCCCATCGATGGCCAACTAGGCCATCCTCTGCTACATATGCAACTAGAGACACAAGTTCTTGGTGGGGGGTACTGGTTAGTTCATATTGTTGTTCCTCCTATAGGGTTGCAGACCCCTTTAGCTCCTTGGGTACTTTCTCTAGCTCCTTCATTGCAGGCTCTGTGTTCCATCCAATAGATGACTGTGAACATCCACATCTGTATTTGACAGGCACTGGAATAGCCTCACAAGAGACAACTATATCAGCATCCTGTCAGCAAAATCTTGCTGGAGTGGATGTTTATGGGATGGATCCCCGGGTGGGGCAGTCTCTGGATGATCCTTCCTTCTGTCTCAGCTCTGAACTTTCCAGATACGGGCTTAAAGGCAAAATGGATAATCAGTAAAAGACTAAAGTCACCAGAACTGTTAACTAAGGTACATCTTACTGTGTTCTAAGTTCAGTCTCAGATATTTGTGACAGTAATGACAAGCAACACAAACCCAAATATCTGGCTCTAGTGCCTAAGTATCCTAGGAATGAGGAGTTTTGTGAGGTGTGGGCTCCCTGAAACCTAATGATATAATGCAAGCCAATGTCTTTCCTTAGGTGTTCCATGGCATCAAGCATAGGACTGCATACAGGTTCTCCAAGAAGCAACTGTTACATAACTAGGTTCTGCTATGTTGCAGAAGTCCCAGAGAGGCTTCTGAGAGTTAGAACCTCTGTAGAATGTTCATCTCTGTGACCAACATGAGCAAAAGACTGTGGTATCGCCCTGTGAACTGCTAAGCGAGGCAATCACCTTTAGGTGGAAATTTCACATTAATTTACCTTTGGAGTATCCTTTCCTTTATGTTTGGCTAAAACTTGATGATGCCAACAACATAGCTGTGCATGTTCATAGGCATTCTACCTGCCACTTTAACCTTCAGACACATGCTCTATGACCTTTAGCAAAGCTTGGCCTAAACTCTATAAGCAGTCTTCTTAAAATAGGACCTTATACTGAGCATATGCAAAAACATGTCCACCACTAGTGTGTTTTCTCTCACATGATTAGCCATAGGCTTCTAGAATTTAACCCACATGTTCCCCTTGTTCAGAAGGACATCATCTGGATGTCCTTTGTCCCCCTTGCTTGTTACAGATAATATATATTTCTACATGCCTTCATGTTTTGCATGCTCATGTATATCTGCTTTTTGGTTTTATCAGGATGTGAAGCCATTGTATTTGGTTATAATTTGATATTTAAAAAATAAAAACCCATGGGAAGGCCTAAGGAGATGGGTCTGTCTTGAATAGCACTTCCTGTTCTTGTAGGCTCCCAGTATTCACATCAGGTACTCTCCAATTGCCTGTAACTCTAATATCCAAGAGATCTCATTCCTTTTTCTGCTTTACAAACACACACACACACACACACACACATTTAGGGATACTTAAGGGCTCTTTTTAAAGTCGCTTGGACGGTGTTTTGCTGGGGCAAACATGTGAAGGAACATTTAATTGAAGCAGACACAGGTAAAAGGATGTTCTGCTGAAGCAGGCATGTGAAAAGACATGCGTTGAAGGATTCTTCACCCACAACATGCATTTATTAGTTCACCTTACATTGTGTGCTTGAGCTGCATTTGTCCAGATTCCATAGAGAGAAATGCACCAAAACACTTTTGGTGGCCTGCTGCACTTTCTTGCCACTTCCATGGACTTGTGCTGATTTGAAGAGTGACGTCAGCTGAGACATATGCAGATGTTGAGGCAAGATATGATGTTTGAAGGGTATAAACAGGACTCAATGACAGATGCTGAGGTAGGCTTTCTTACAGAGTTAACTGTACAATGCTTGTGGATCTCACATCCTCACTGTTCTTTGCTTCACTGAGAAAGGCACAGCCAAGAACTCCTGGCATATTTCCTTGTCCGTCCTGCTGCCTTGTGCCAAGGCTGAGGCCTGGCCAGCCTGGCTGTCTCTGCTAGGTCATGTCACCACTGTTGCTAACCCAGCTCTACCAAACTGGACTGCTGCTCTATCCTCGAAGTGTTTGCAGGTGGATCCAGCTGTCACTGTTAACCTGTGAACAGAACTATGGATTTCCAGACAACACAGACGGGAATTGCTCCAAAGAACCTTTGTTCCTTTCTTTCCCACTACCTCTGGTGAGTGTTTGGGCTAAAGGGGAGGTTAAAGCATTTAAGAACCATCATTTAAAATAAGGTTTGGAAAAAATTAAGGTTTCACACACACACACACACACACACACACACACACACACGAATAAAAAGCAGTACATTAAAGAAGAACATATATGGGGAAATGAGGTTAAATCCACTTGAGCTGGTTTTTAGTAAAGGCATCTTTGGAACTTCCCTGAAGGATGATTGTTACCTCTCACCAGGAATAAATACTCCATGGGTTGTTCCCCAAATTTCTATAATCCAGAAACCCTCTTCTTATGATAAATTTCAGGATCACTATTTGAGGAACCCAAGCTGGAAAATGTTGAGTCAAGGCCAGTTCTTATTTCCTGGGAGAACCAGCCTTAGCAAGCCCCCCAGACACTCCTGAAAAGGCCTGCTTGGGCAGTTCACCCTGTGTTTCACCTACCACCTACTACCTTATGTCAACACAGTAGGAATACTAAGCTAAGTCAGCCAAGTCCAATGCAGCTTTAAAAAGCCACTCCATCTGCACAGACACAGCAGAACTCTTGGTAGGTATATTGAGTGGGTCCCTAGACTCTCCAAGATATAGTACACAGTGAAGGGTCTGCAGCAAACATTTTCTATCATTAGATAGGACATCTCATTACCAAAACTGCAACAGAATCTTAATTGTCTCCTTTCTCTTCCCACTATAATAAATGATTGTTTTAGGGTATTTTTGTTTGTTTGCTTGCTTGCTATTTGTGGGGTTCTGTAAGACGCCTGTGACTTACCTATCTGGGTTCCTGAGGAGGTGGCCGGAGCTGTATAGGAGTGAACGGTCTAGAGAAATTATAGAGGCCAAGACATGTTTCTGTTCAAGGCCCTTAGGTTTAATGCTTAGAGTCTTAAGCTATAGCAGGGCCTTCCATCCACCCCGCAATCCCATTCCCAGGGCTCCAGGCTCCATCTTGGAGACCAAGTGGAGCCGCAGTCTTCTTCCTGGGATGTCTGGGCAGCTCTGGGCACGCCAGCAGCAGAGAGTTGGAGGCAGGCAGCAGTAGTTGCATAACAAAAGGAGCCAGCCTAGCTGGAGGTGGCCTCTCCCCACCCCCAATGAAGGCAGGTCTGAATTAATCTCAGCCTGGAGTGGCTAGAGAAGGATACTACAGCTATTCATTCATTTCAGTTTTTGGTGAGATACAGCACTGTCTTATAGTCCAACTCTTCTCTGAGTAGATATTTCCTTGTGTGATAATTCCTCCAGAGTCAAGCTGGGTTTGCATTGTCTACAGTGCCTACATTACTCAGAGAATAAGTGGTGGTGATATATGACTACTTGCCTGGTGTCACCATAAACAACTTTGAACTGTTGCCTGACACACTCTGGGGACACTGCTAAACTAGCTGTGTCACCATGTCATGGTGTTTTAGTGAGTGGTTATGTGTTTGCACACACCGATGCCTCTTCATTGCAGCAGTGCACAGATCCTCTTAACAAGGGTTGCATTTCTCACCCAGGCCCCCAGGGCTGCAGTTCAGGACTAGACACTACTCTGGCCTCTTGGAAAAAGGTAAAGGAGCCTGTGTTTGGTCCCTTCTGAACTCAAAAGTAGACTTATCTAGGCTTGCAAATAAGCAGAGACCTCACCAGCCTGTAGCTGTGTTCAGAGAGTATGTTACCTCTCTCTAGGAAGAGAAATACCCCACCAGTTATTCCTCAAATTTCTACAACCCAGGAACCCCTTTCTTAGAATAAGTCTCAGAACCAGTATCCAATGAACCCCACTTTGGAAAATGTGTTCATCTCACTCACACTTACAAGACACATTGTGTTTTCAAAACTCATTCCCACATAGCATTTTGTGTATACATCATGGGTATAGTGGACAAGACAATACTGTTATTTTTTGAGACATACAGTAGCAACCTAGGCTTAGTGCTATGTAGGGGCTTTGCTCAAGGACACAGTTCTGAGCAGTAGAAAGAGGACAGAACTTCTATTTCCACAAATACCATTGTATAGTCCCAGATCTTTGGGAGGTTAAGAAAGTTGATGGATACAAATCTAGCCCCAGTTATGGAGTAAGTTCAAGGCCAGCATGAATAACTTTAAAAAAAATCAAGTCTTAAAATAAAATCAAGTCTTAAAATAAAAGAAAAGGTTGGAAAAACATAGGGTGTAACCCAGTAGTAGAGCATCTGCTTAGCACGAACAAGGCCCATGGTTCTATCTCAGCATGAAAAAAAGTCAAGCTGGAAACTGATCAGTGGAGGATGCTTATACCAAGGAAGATCAGGGGGTTAAACTCAGTCACACCATATTCTACTATCCTGGATTGTCCTCTCCCTTTCCCTAGAGGGGACAGATATCTCTGCCATGGCCAGCCAGATGCATCCTGACAAGGTGTTTGCAGAAGAAACAGGGGGTAGGGTCCAAGCTCTGAAGGTATCTGGGAATTGCTGGTAGGGATAGGAGTGGGTTCTCTCTTTCTGTGCCTTAATAAAGGGTATCAGTGGAGTGCCAAGAGCATATCAAGTCCCAGATCACTTGGAGCTTAGGCCTATAGGCACTTCAATAGTCTCTGACTCTTTCAATCCACAGCCAATGGGCATGATCTTGTACAGGCATAACCCACTGCATAGCCTTCTACTCTTGGTATGGACCTAAGGCCCAAGTTTTCCTGTGAGCCGGGAGCCCAAAGCTAGCTTCAGTAAGGTTTGTAAAACATCATGGCCACATGCTGCCTTCCTATTCCATTGGCCCTCTGCCTTAGCACAGACTCGGGGTATGTGGCACAATCAGACATGTCATTTCTGTGCCCACCTGATCCCACATGCTTGGGCCTTTCCTCTCAACAGCCCATCTAGTCTATTCCTGTGCATCCCTTAAATCCTTCTAGGCATAGTATGCTGCATTTTTAAATAGTGTTGGAAATGTTAAAGACAGTAGGAATTTTTGAAGTTGGATTGAATGCATCTTGCATTATGAGATGGCTATGAATCTTTGTAGACACAGGATAGAAAATTATAGCTTTAAAATTAACACAGGAAATGTTTAATGCAGAGATAGTGTTTGAATAAAGAACCCACCTGAGTTATGGGGACAGAACAGAGGAGGAGACTCATGAGCCAGGACTTCAGGAAAGGCTCCTCAGAAGAGGTAGTAATTAAGATGAAACTATAGAAAGACATGGAGCCCACTGAGCAAAATGCAGGGCAGCAGGCAGCAAATGGAAGTGCCCAGCAGGGATGAGAGCTAAGTAGAAATGTTCAGACTCTGAAGTATTCTGGAGTGGATGGACTGACAGAACTGCGACAAGAGGTCCTTGACCCCTGGTAACGGCTTCAGATCTAAGAAGAGGCTACCCAGAACCACTCTGTGATGTTTTTCCTGTTATCTTGATAGTTGAGTTCCTGCCCATATACTTGTCATGACTTTAAACAAACCTCTCTCCTCAAGAGTGCTTACTTTGGGGTGGAACAAGAGCCCTGCTGTGCTCCATCACAGAAGTGGTTAGAGACACCTAGATCAAGGGATGGTTCTGGACAGTCTATTACCTCTGAATTACTGTAGGGGTTCTCACCAGGGCCAGACAGTTAGGAGTGAGCACTGGCTCAAAAGACTCTTTGTATTAATCTTTTGTCTTAATCTTTGTTTTTTGAGACAGGGCTTAGTGTATCCAAGGCTGCCTTAAAGTCCATATATAACTGAGAATGACCTTGAACTACAGTTCCTCCTGTCTCTACACAGTTCATGTAGTGATCGGGCTCAAACCTGTGGATTCCTACATGTTAAGTAAGCATCCTAGACAGGGTCTTACTACATCGGCACTAGCCTTGAATTTGCCACAGTCTTCCCACTTCAGCCCCCATCCCTCTCCCAGCTCACTCCTGAAATTAGACATGTACCACCCCACCCAGCTTCATTATATTAATTTGTAAACATGAACCCAAACTGCCCACGACAACAGTACACACCCGCATGGAAAGGAGATGAGGGTCTGAATCATTCTGGGGCAGACATCTGGGGATTAGTGGCTTCTCATGTGCACCATGTTTATTAACTCTTTTTCCCATTGCTGAGACAAATATCTGACAGAGCAATTTAAAGGAAGAAGGATTCATTTGGACTCGAGGGTTCAGTCAGTCCACTATGGTAGGGAAGGCATGATGGCAAACACAAACAGAGTGTGTGACAGAGTCCTCACACAGTGCAGAACCAGGAAGCCAACAGTGGTGTCTTAGTCAGTGTTCACTTGCTAGGAAGAAATGCCATGACCATAATTCTTATGGTTTCAGAGGTTTAGTCCATTATTATCATGGCATGGAGCCTGGTGACATGAAGGTAGACACAGTGCTGGAGAAATAGCTGAGAGTTCTACATATTGAGCTGCAGGTAGCAGGAAGAGAAAAGAGGCACTGGGCCTGTCTTGAGCTTCTGAAAGCTCATTGCCCAGTCCCAGTGACATACCTCCAATAAGGCCATACCTACAATCCCTTCTCAAGCAGCATCACTCCCTGATGTATGAACCTATGGAGGCTATTTTTATTCAAACCACCAGAAATGGGATGGCTGGTTGAACTGGGCTATACCCCTCATAGGCCCACCTCCAATTTACTACCCATTTCTGCTAGCCAGGCCCACAGTCTCCTCAAAATGGCACCATTACCTGGGGACCACACATTTAAACACACAAGCCTGTAGGGACCTTTCACCTTCAAACTTGTAGCTTGTACTCAAAAGGAAATGAGATGTAACACTTCCTGAGGTGGGCACAGCACATGGGAACAGAAGGAAATAAGGGTCCACAGCCATGCCTGTTATTAAAGCGCAAAACCTCAGCACCCAACCAGGGAAAAACACCTCTGGCTTCACCCATAAGAGGATCACACAGTCACTAATACCTCTCTAGAGGGCATGAGCATTGGCTGCTCCTCCTGAAGTCCTGAATTCAATTCCCGGCACCCATGTGGTAACTCATGACCATCTATGACTTTATCTGGTGCCCTCTTCTGGCATACAGATTTACATGTAGTAGAACACTCATACATTAAATAAATGAATAAATAAACAAATTAAAACTTAAGAAACAAATTATTAAAAAACAAAACAAAATCCGAAACCAAACAAACACAAAAACCTCTATACAAATCTTTTTCTTCATTACTCAAGATGGCCCTAGACTGGTTCCCAAGAGCCTTTGAGGCCATACTAATGGCCTATTGGTAAGGTACCACCAAACATGAAGATTGGAAATGCATAATGAATAAACATTAGTAAAAAGGGACTGTGTAATACCATGAATTTTTCAGTGCCGAAAACAGCTGAGAAGTTATTAAAAAATGCATGACTTTCATATTTGATTATAAGTCAAGAGCAGCCAAAAAGAAAAAGAGACTTGGAAGATGGGGGTGGCAGTGGGGCAAAAGGCACCAGCAGTCTTACAGACTGGAATTAATGAGATTTTCCTAACAGCAAAGGAGTGACACTGTGATTAGTTAATTACCATTCAGCCGCCTGTAATTAATGCACAACCAGAATTGGTGAACAATGAATTAAGCTACCCTAGAACACTGCTACACAAATCAAACTAAGGACCCTGCTCGCTGATTTTGATTGTTGTTAACCAAGGCTTCACCATTGTGATTTCATTAGTGTCTCCCTTAGACAATATGTTATGTGACTATTGGTTGAGTCAAGCTGAAGTACTGGTTGCCTAATAAAGCCTGTGATTCTGGTGCTGGTATTGGAGTGTGCCCCACATGGAGTATGCTCTTGCCTGATGTCTGAGTGCCAGCATCTGACTCAGGATCTGGACTTGTGAAGGATCTCAATCTTGTCCAGAGATCCAAGAAGGAGGGAAAGGTAGAAGGGAGACAGGAAGAGTAAGATTCAGGCTAAGAGGAAAAGTAAGATATTTTTCTCTGCTATGAGCATACCACTGTCCTTCTAGATCCCTATTATCCTGATAGCCATTAAGACCACAGGGGAGAGGCCCATGATAATCCAGGCCATTCTCCAGAACAAAAAATTCTGTGGCTGGATAGGAAGGGGGCGCATTATTTAAAGGCTAGTTTCTGCTATCTGGGAGGTTCTAGGAACTTTTGGGGAATGGGACGTGAGGAATAGGTAGTTGTGTATGGGTTTTAGTATATTATCCTTGGCCCCTTCACGTCATGCTCCTTTCTTAATTAGCCACAAAGTGATTCATTCTCTTACACATGCCCCTACCTCCATGATGATCTCTGCCCAAGTGCCTGGGATCAAATAGCTATGGACTAAACCCATAAAAAATGTGAGCTGTATTAGTCAGGGTTCTCTAGAGTCACAGAATTTATGGATAGTCTTTACATAATAAGGGAATTTGTTGATGACTTACAGTTTGTAGTCCAACCCCACAACCATGGTCAGCAACAGCTGTGAATGGAATTCCAAGAATCTAGCAGTTGCTCAGTCCCACAAGGCAAGCAGGCAAAGAAGAGAGACTCTTCCTTCTCCCAATGTCCCTATGTAGGTGTCTAGCAGAAGGTGAGGCCCAGATTAAAGGTGTATGCCACCATGCCTGGACCTGGGACTTGGTTTGTCCCAGATGACCTTGAACTCAGTCTCCTGGGATTCATAGCCACTATACCTCAAGATCTCCATGCCAAGATCCTGGTCAGAAACTTGTATCTCCCAGCCTCAAGATCAGGATCACAGGTGAGCCTTCCAATTCTGGATTGTAGTTCATTCCAGATATTGTCAAGTTGACAATCAGAAATAGCCACTACATGAGCCAAATAAATCCTTCTTCTAAGCTGTTTGTCATATATTTGGTGACAGCTTAAGAAAAGCAGCACACATTATGATCTTTCAAAAAGTCAAGTCATTTCTTTAAAAGTCTTTTGTTTGAAAATGCTCCCAACCATGTCCACCATAATGGGGACATTTATTCTCAATAGCATGGCAACCAGGCTTGAGGTAAGCTTATGTATACTACCTTCCAGTCTCTTCCTTCCCTCTTTCCCTCATTTATGTAGTTCAGGCACATTCATCTTTCTGTGCCACAAAATCTTCAGCTCAGTTCTTCCCCAGGACCTTTACATATACTAGCCCTTAAGCCTAGAACATTCTTCCCCAGCATTTGCTTCAGTGACTATATCTCATCTTAAATTTCAACCTCTCAGAAACGT